>JBAMIE010000055.1:4779706-4811148 GCA_037177295.1 Kaempferia parviflora
ATCTCCGGCAAAACAGCCGGCTAGCTTGAACTCTCCTTCTCGATGGAGAAACCTCATCACAATCTTCTCGAGACCTCTCGGATGCGCTTGGATCGCTCTTGAGCTTGGTAGACTACTAATAGAGGTTAACCACCTTTATTTCGTCAACTTTGCTCAAGGTTCCCGAGCTCTCTTTAAGAGAGCTCAGGTGGAGACACTAAGCAAGTTTTCTACTACCAGTTGACTGGTAAGTGTGTTAGTCATCTGGTCCCTCGTGGAGATATTGTTGTTATAACCCAATGACTCTTTATTAGTAGACTGGTACTAGGACCAGTTGATTCTTGGGTTGAAGGTGAAAGTGGGGTTCTGCCGGTTCTCCGATTTTTGCCTTCAGCGCAGATGGAGATGCTTTATGGTCGAAGTAAGGGGAGGTTAGGTCATCACCGGTGGTTTGCAGGGGAAGTCGGGGACTACGTCGTCGATGGATTGGAAAGACAGAGGCTCGAAGTAATGGGAGGGAGTGTGTCAGCAGTTGGGAAAGAAATAAGATAAGAGTTTTAATTTAATATGAGGGTAAGTTTGTAATTTCGCATGGGTTAGGGAGTTAAAACAAATAAAATAATCTGATCAGGTATTGGGAAGAAAGAAAATCTAACACAGGGACTGAATGCAAATCTTTAAGTTTGCATGGGGATTTTAGAGCAACTTCCCCCTTTAATAACCTATTAAACTAAATGAATAAATTTGAATATATATATATATATATATATATAAACTAAATCAAAGGCTAAATAATTTAAGCCCCCTTGTTTTCTATAAGTAACAGTTTACTCATGTGTGTTTAAAAAATAATACTTAACCTTTTTGTTTACCTAAGTCAAAAAGAAAAAAATAGTAAATGATCAAAATAACCCATTATTTTGCCTACCTAAACCCTGACTCTGAACATTGAAATTATTTTGACTGAAACACATTTACTAATAAGTAACCTCAGACTTATAGACAAAAAAAGAAAGGTAAAAATAAAAAATTCCCCATAACCGTCGAAAGTTTAATTTTAACCTAAACTTTTTGAAAAGTGAAGCTGTTGAAGTCTTGTGCTTCTTCTTCTATTTATTCCATCCACTGGAAAACCTACATCCACCATTTTCTACATACAAATAATAGTTGACATCCATTAGATATTAGTGGTTTTGTGTTTATGTAGAATATTAAGATATTTGAGCACTAACCTTATAGTTATAACATCCTATAAACTTCCATCCTAGATTTTGTAATGTCTTTGATGTGTGTATTGGTGCAATTTTGTCACACCAACACTTCACCCCTAGTTTATTGTATGCCATATTTGATGATGATGAGGGAATTTTTAATAATAAACTTTGTTCCATTTTCATTTGATTCTAGTTCATCAATTTAAAATTCTGATTTTTTTTTTATTTAGTAAGGGTGGTAGAATGAGTTTTTAGATGGTTATCCTTTTCAGAGTTGTTGTTTATGTTGATGTACGTATAAATTTTGCGAAAGTTTTATTTCCCAAGAATAAGCGAGATTTTTGACATATATAGATCATGTTTGGTAAAGATTAAGCTTTCAATGATTATGTAAAATATTTTATTTTTGCTTTTTTTTTTATCTAGAAATTCTTAGATTATTTTTTAGTAAAAATATTTTAGTCAGAATAATTTTAACTTTCAGAACTAGGGTTTAGGTCAACAAAGTAATAATTTATTTTGGTCATTTACTATTTTTTTTCTTTTTTACTTTAAATCATCGGGTTAAGTGTTATTTTTTTAAATACAAGAGGATAAGTTACTACTTGATAGAAAATACAGGGGGTTTAAATTTATTTAGCATAAATCAAATTTGAAAACGTTCATTTTGGAATCGACTTATTTTGATTAAGAACACAAATTTTGATGTGAAAAAACTCTAAAGTTTTATCAAAATTTAAATAATTTTTATGACATTGATAAAAAATTTAGATTAGCTTGGACAGGAGCGTGAAAAGTCAAACTAACTTAATCATTTAGGATATATTATGACGGATTAATTACAATAACAATATAATTAAATATATATTTGAATTTTAACTAAGTCATTCTCTAACTCTCTAATACCTTAATACAAATCCCTAAGTCATCCTAAAGTAATATACGTGTTTGTATGCTTAAATAGGAAAATGAGGAAAGTCATAAAAAATATTATTAAATAATATATACTTGATTTTTTCAACTAATAATTGTTTAATTAAATGAAAATCATACCAATTGACCTTTAGCGTTTGACTAGATTGGGTGGTCGGATGACTCGGATCGATGCCCGGTCGGCAATGCAGGCCCGGTTCAAGATCTATTGACCCGGGCCGTCAAGTATTGTTTTTTCGAGGTCATCACTGTGAAACGGTCCGACCCGTTTCAAATTTAAAACGGGTAAAATGTAGTCCAATTGCTAAAAGATCCGCCCCGCTAGCAAACAAAATAAAATAAAGGATTGAAACGATCATGCACCGAAATATGTCACATACCCATCCCCACTTTGCATGGGTCCCCCGTCCAGAAAAGCATCGTCTGTGATCAGGCGGGTCGACTCCAAAAGACAAACAAAAGTTTCATCTCCATTCTTCCTTCGGCCCTAAGCGAGTCGTGGCTCCCTCCGATCTCCTCTCTCAGCCTCTCCCGTGTCGTGCTTTCCCGGCCGGTCGCCACCGCTCGCCGCACTAGGCCATAGCTACCTCCTAACAACCTCCCTCTTGCCGATCTTCGTGTTCGTCTAGCCCATGGATGACTTCCCGGGAATCCTGGCTCGGGATTTTGGCTTCCGCCCCCAGGGCAAGGCTGCCCCCATGGCCGCCTCCAAGGCTCCACCATCTGCGTACGCATCCGGCGGAGGAGTTTTCAATATAGGGCTGGGATCCGACAGATCCCCGTCCGCGAACGGCTCCCGGAGCAATCCGAGATCCGGGTGGAACTCCAACACGGCCGGTGATCCCTGGATCGGCGATCATGGGGCTGACATGGCAGGGAGACGGAGTCCCCCGGAACACGATGATGTGTTTGGAGGTCGTGCAAAGCCTCTTTCGAATCCCTCCTCGCATGGGCGGTCTGCCTCGTCTTCGCCCCCTCCTGCTGTTGACTCCATCTTCGACAGCTACAATAAAGATCCTGGCACGAAGTTTTCATCTTCGTCTTCTCTTCCAGTCTACGACAAGCCGGTCTATGATGATGATATCTTTGATGGTGTTCCTGGGGCGAAGAGCTCGTCGTCGTTCAAGTATGACGATGTCTTTGCCTCAAACTCATCAGGATCTACTCACGTCTCTCCTCCATTCGATGATCTTCTTGAGAATCTCGGAAAGCCAATGATGAATGCAAAAGATGAAAGTGGTAGAAGATCTACGGAGAAAAGGGGTCAGGGTTTGTCTGCGTTTGACGATCTGATTCCTGGATTCACTGGGAGTACTCGTCCGAAGAAAAGGTGCATTTTTTTTCCTCTCTTCGTAACTTGGTTGATTGACCATGGCTTGTTTGGATCATGATCACATGATTGTTTCTCTTCAACGATTTATGCCCACTTAATCTTCTTAGAAAATAAAGGTAGTCACTTAAATTTAGCCTGAATTACTAGGCAGGAACATTATTGTGGCAGAGGTTTTATTCCCACACTATTAGAACATGGAAGCATCATAGTTGCTAGACATGAATGAAAAATATTAGTTACTATAGTTGTGTAAATTCATCATTTTGTTGATGGTAGACAAGTTTCTGTGAGTAAGCTTGAGATATTTGAGGAAAAATTCAGAGAAGCATACACACACACACACAGATTTGTATACTAGTGCTGGACTTGTAGTTAACACTTTTGACCTTCTGATCTTAGTTCGTCTTACACTTATTTTTAATTTATTGGTTTTGGAATAGCAATTTCACTATCGACTCTATAAATAAATTTATGTACTATGTAGTTAAATAAATTTTATCTTGTTTAATTGTTTCTAATCAACTTTTTTTTGTCTTTCTCTTCCTCGTTTCATGTGCGTATTTATCATAGTTTCACATCACCTAACTTGAGCATTGCCATTCTGTACTATATTAAATGTGTATCTCGGAATTTTCCCAAAATTAGATGCAAATTAACTTTCTCTTTAATGCCCTCATTTCTTATTCTATCAATTCTTGTATGTCTACACATCTACCTTAACATCCTTATCTCTGCAACTCTCATTTTCTGCTCATGTGCTCGAGTCATAGCCCAACATTTAACTCCATATAACATAGCAAGTTTAACAACCGTTTTATAAAATTTCCCTCTAAAACACTTTGCCATCATATAAAACACTTGACACTCTTCTCAATTTCAACTTGTATTATATGGAAAATATCTCTCTCAATCCCTCCATCATTTTGCAAAAATGATCTTAAATACTTAAAGCTCTTTGTTTGAGACAACTTGTCATCTTCTATTTTAACAATTGTCTCATTACGTTTAATATTGCTAAATTTAAATTTCATATATTGTTTCTAGTTTAGCATTTACTCTTTTACGCCTCTCATCTATCAAAACAATATTTTCTGCAAACAACGTACACGTACTGTCTTCAATGTGTCCCATTAGTTCGTCATGATTAATGTAAAAATATAGTGACTCAGAGCTAATTATTGATGTAACCCTATCTTTATTTGAAATACTTAGTTAATTCTCCTAAAGTCTTACATCTGTAGCCATATATCCTTAATTAATGCAATAGATTCTACGCTAACACCTCTCTTTTCTAGAATTTTCTATGTAATTTCTTTTGGGACTCTATCATAAGCTTTTTCTAAATCAACGAATACCATTTGTAGATTTTTCAAGCATGAACTAAAATTGATTTTCGATGTCTATTACTTTTTCCCAGGTATGATTCATTAGTTTAATATCCCTATATTTTACACAATGTTGTACGTCTCCTTTGTTCTTATATAAGGGAATTATAGTACTTACCCCGATCAAACAATTTTTCCCTTGTCAATACCATGTTAAATAATTTTGTAAGTCATTCAAAACTTTATTTCTCTAGGCACTTCCCTATCTTTATCGGAATATCATCTGATCCAATGATTTTTCTATTTTGCATCTCATTTAAAGCTTGTTTTACTTCTAAAGTTTAAATTCTACGATAAAAATTTAAATTCCTATACTTATTTTGCCTAAACCTTTACTAAAAGTTATGAAAATACCTTTTCTATTGCTCTTTTATTTCTTCTAGTACCCTATTGCATTCATTTTCAATACATCTTATTTGATAAGATCTCTTGTCTTCCTCTCTCTCACTCTAGTTATTTTATAAATGTCTCTTTCCTCGTTTTCTACTCAATTTTTGATATAACCGTTGAAATGTTTCATTCTTTACTTCATATACGACTTCTTAACCTCTTTTTAGGCTATTGTATATATATATATTAAGTTTTCCTCTTTCTTACAAATATATAATTCCTTATAAGTTTTTGTTTTTGTTTTCACTTTCTCGTGTACTTTCTCATTCCACCACTAACATTCCTTATTTGGTGGTGCATGCCTTTGACTTACCGAGTACACTCTTGGCTACTATTTTCAACTTACCATCTTATCCCATGTTGTATTCAAGTCACCACCTAATGCTGGTACTACTTCCGTCTCCTTAAATATGTTTTGCATTCCATTTTTTAACTTCAACCACTTAATTTTGCGAGTTGTGTATATTTTTCTTCTATTGATATTATAAGGCGTCTATCCAACACTACTAATCTATAGTTAAGTTTTCTCCGAGGATGACCTTACAATCTTTACAAATTTTTTTACCAATCTTCTTAACTATAAAAAAAAATTAATTTGTGATTTATGATTCCCACTTTACAAATGTGACCAAGTTCTTCTCTTTTCTTAAAAAACGTATTAGCTAGTATAATGTCACATGCTATCGCACAATCTAATATAGTCTTCATTTCTTGTTCTAAACCCATAACTCCATTCACCCTTTCATATTCTTCATTTTTCACTCTAACATGCCCATTTAAATGGCTTCCTATTGAAATCATTTCATTTGACCGATTGCTTTGTAATACTTCATCTAAATTATCCATATCTTCATCTAATCCTACTTGAGGTGCATATATGTTAATTACGTTCATAGTTTCTTTCTCCACTACTATCTTAAGAGTTATAATTCTATCCTCCTTTCTAAGTACTACTCCTTTAATAAACTATCTATAACAATATCCACTCTATTTTTTATTTTACTATTTCCTATGTACCATAACTTAAAACTCGAGTTTTCTATCATCTTTGCCTTTCGCCTATCCATTTTGTCTCTTGTACACACAAAATACTAATTATTCTCGTAATCATCATATTTTCTACCTTCATTGTAGGGAGGGTTCATTCTAAATCTTAGACTATTAGTTCTCTTATAATATTTGTTCTTATCCGATCTATGATGTGAGAACTCTTGCTTATTTAACACTACACTCAAGTTCTCATTGACATTTAGCGGTTCTTGTTGATATGTTATAGTCCGACCTTGCAACACGTACTTTTGCATATTTAACACTACACCCTAGTTCTGTAGATGTAGCAGCCCTTGTTGAGTCAGATCCTGCAACACAACATTCTTTCCTGAAATTGACAACCTAACTCAACCCTTCTCCTTTATTTGGGCTTGGGACCGGCCATGATGGGGTAATTCGTCATGGGTGGAGTTGTTTGGTTATTGAAAAAAGAGAATAAAAAATATTACTATTCTAAAACAACTAGTCAACTGATTGTTGAACAAAAGATAATATAACATGCAAACATGTCCAAAAATAACCACCAGAGTCCATTATTAGATGTTTAATACATTTGACTAGTATACTTGCATATGGTTCAACAGAGAGACAAAACCATTTGGTTCCAAATATTTGGGCTAAAACTGCTTGATGATCATGATAAATCTATACTCTTAAGGCAAGCAAAAAGACCTTTTTTGTGCAACCATTGCACACATAATTTTATTTTTCTACCCATTGTATTACATTATTTTTTATGAACTATAGACATTCATACAACATGCATACTTTTTTTTTTTTGGAGCGATCCATCCCTCCGGAAGCAACATCCTTCCGGAAGCAACATACAACTCTCCATTGTACTGTGCTCTCCAAGTGTGCTTGTTCCCCCTTCTCCCTCACCAACAAGTCTTTGCGAAATATGTCTCATAAGAAGAAAGATAAAGTTGTTAAGAGACCCTTTTGATCCAACCTTAGACACTCGAAGATCCCTTGTTAAACTTTCTCCTATTTTGAGTCAAGAGGTAGATAAATAAACACATCCAATTGCACTAATTGTGGTGGTGCTTGTATTGATTGATGGGGTTGAAGACCAAGAAGTGAATTATATACCAAACATTCTTCTTACAACCAGATTCAATTTCTTGGTCATTGCATAGATGAAAAAGAATTTCACGTTCTTCCTTTAGACCTCTAGGAAAAGCATTAAAAAAAAGCCTCAAACTTTATGATCCCTTTAGCACTAAAACTAAAAGCGGAGAAATCTTGTAATTCTTAGTCTGCAAAGATGCATAGTTAGCAGTTTCCAATGAGAGCGAACTTAAATTTATGCTCAAGAAATACCATTTGAAGGGAAGAGTTTCTTCAAACAGTAAGGAGCTGAGGCAAATATTAAATCAAATGATTAGAAATAACACATTTCTTTGCAAAATTGTGCTCAATTTAATATGCGGGGATTTGGCCAAGATCACTTCATCAGTTGGGAGAAGAATGAGTATGAATCAAGGAACATAATTCGATTTGGTTAGACCATGTGTGGTTGGTAAACAAGGATCGCTTTTTTAGGAAGGTATGAAATGCACAGTCAAATGTTTAATATGGTTTCACAAGATCAAGATATATTTTTGTTCAAGTGATTCTGGCCAATAGAAAGGATCTTTTGATCAATCTATAAATCATTTTGATTCTATTCAAAATGAGGATTCATAATATCTCACATTGGTTGGTCAAACAATGATTCACCAACTAAAAAATAGAGTGATTTGTTGGGATCCTTCAAACAAAATGATAAAAAAAATCAGATCAATTCCCTAAATGCCTTTTTTTATCTACCTCAATACCCGAACTATTCATGGAAGGTGACAAGCAGAAGAATAGTAAACTGCTTTTGGAAAAATTGAAGACTTTCTTAGGAATCTTACAAGATCAAATCTTTATTTTTTTATTAGACAGATGGTCATAACTTCATTTGGGTTTGAATCCTATGAGTATTGATTATCTATCATAAAGAGGAAAAAATGAAGTTCTCTAAAGAAATACCTTGAGAAAGGGTAAATGTATAAAGCTGAGATATTACTCTTTTCAATCTTTCAAATGGAATCTCTTCTAAATATACATCATGGTTCCGTACCTAGGGTAAACATATCTAAATTTCATCACTCTTTAGGATTTTTATAGAACTATTGCCGATATTAAGGATATTAAGTCAAAAAATTCTTTGATAGTGGATTTGAGTGTGATAAGTGTGATTTCAAGTGAATGTTTACATAATCTTCTTTTGTTTAAAGCATGGTTTTAAATCTCGTGTCACGTAGTGAATGGGTTGAAAAGTAGCATTCCAAAAAATTACTGAAACTCAATACTACTTGGGTGAATTGGTCCTTGTGTTGTAGTTTATCTTTTAACACATATCATGGACACGTAATACATGCTACCATGGTGCATGTTGTTTGCAAAAGATATTGTTTTGATAGATGACATAGGTGAATGAATAAATGCTAAGTTAGAATCTTAGCGGGAAACATTGAAAGTGAAATGTTTTAGGCTAAGTAGAGTAAAAATAGAATATATGAAATTTACATTTAACAATAATAGACGTAGTAAGATAATTGTTAAGATAGGAGATGCCATGAGTAATAGCTGTAAGTATTTAAGATCATTTTTACGAAAAGATGGAGGGGTTGAGAGATGTCTTATATAAAATACAAGCAGGATGGTTGAAATGGACATGAGCGTAAGATGTTCTTTCTGATCGTACAATAACTCTAAGACTTAGTGAAGTTCTACAAAGTGACAGTTAGACTTACTATGTTATATGCAGTTGAATCTCGAGCTTTGACTTGAGCACACAAGTAGAAGATGAAAGTCGCATGGATGAGGATGTTAAAGATGAATGTGCGAACATACGAGGATGGACAAAATATAAAATGAGAACATTAGAGAGAAAGTTAGATTTGTGCCTATTGAGGGAAAACTTTTGAGAGACACATTAAAGATAATATATACATCTACTTAGACAATCAATAAATGTGCGATGTGAAACTATGACAAATACACACAAGAGTAAAAAAGACTTGGTTAACAACAATAAAAATAAAATATGATAAAATTTATTTAAATATAGATGATGATATAGTAGGGGATAGACTCCAATGATGTAGGATTCATATAACTGATCCACCTAGTGGGATAAGATTTTGTTATTGTTGTTGTATTTTGTAGTTTGTCTCTATATAAGATAATGCTAAAATTGTAGTATTTCAAATGGAAAGCAAATATTGAACTATATAGTTGCCTTATATTTTCCTTTTTCTTCATCTCTTTCCTCCTTCCACTTTGAGTTTACCATTGACACCATACATCGGAACATCAATATAATATATCTACACGGCTTGAGATTTTGAACCTTGGTCTTTAGATACATTTCATCAAAATAATGAGTTACCTATTCAATTGATATGGACACATTTGGGACTAAAAATACTCAAAGTTTTTTCAATTCTTTTCGTTCTTGTTGCTAGATATCTTGTTCGCATACATTCTTTGGTTCCCAAGCCTCTATTGAGTTACGAACAAACTTAGAAAAGATTAAACCTTTGATGATTCCATCATACGTGATTGAGAGCGAAAACTTGTAAATAGGTATCTACATCTGAATCTGAGCAAATTCTTTTCAGATAAAGAATCTCTTTAAAGTTGCTCTAGAACAATCAGAAGAATTTTGGAAAGAATTTGGATTTCTACTTCTGGTAGCAACATGTTATTGGCTTGTTTATGGGGGGTCAATAAATGTGCTCTAAGAAGAGATACTTTTTTGAGAAATACAAGACATCTAGGTTGTACAAGATAAAGATATCTATTCATTGATAAGAAAAAGGATGAACAGTGATTCGATTGATGTGAAAATGGAATCTCGTAGTGCGAACAATGAGTATAAGCCTGTGATAGTTTTTCTTCTTAAAATCTGGTCCTTGGGTGCTGTCCAAACCAGTACAAATAGGGACAAGCATGTCTGTCTTAATAATATGATTGTCTCTCATCTATTTTTTATTGAAAAAATAAAAGAAATAATGTCAGTTGGAAATGTGTACATCATAGATTGATCGTTACTGTCAGACTATACACTGTACATCCTAATCTCAGAGTCAAATGATGGTTTGAATGTCTAAGACACACTGACAGTTCCTATCAATTTATTACTGCAGTACGGGGTTTCTATTCTGATAACCTAGTTCAATTTTCCTTCTCAAAAGCAACTATTTATTAGCATGGACAGTGGCCTTACATGTGGTTGCACATGCTTAAACTGATGTAGGATTGGTGGAGGAGCTACGTGATCTCCAAGGTACAAATCATGGTCTTTTCAGAGATGAATAACTAAGTTATTATCCATAATAGAACTTTCAAAACTATTCATGCTGGAATGACCATACCATATGATAAATAACATTTCTTACCATTAAACTGGTGTAATACCCTTTTGATTGTTGGATTGCAAGGTATTTCTAAATTTTATATAAAATACTTAATATATTCCATAAAACTGTCAAGTGTACAAAAGCTTGCCAATAAAATTCAAATCTACCAAATACAAGTTTTATGGTATTAAATAAAAATAGTTTGGATAAGCTTGATATTTGAAGTGAGAGTCAGTTAATAGCGCCGAAAGTAGTCTCTCAAGATGGTAGCATTACCTTTAGGGATCCGGGACAGAGTCTAGCTAACAATTGCCTTCTGCTGCATATTCCATATTTCCATACTAAACTTTCCTTTTCTATTTGTTAGTTGGCATTATTTTTCACTTTTCCAAAATGCAATGGCTTTTGCAGAGAGTTTCCAGAGGCTAACAAACAGGAGGCAACTGTTCCACCAGCTAAGCCATCTGTCAATTCTATAAAAGATCCCTTTGTTGTGTTAGAATCAGAATCCCCCTCCACTTATTCCTCTTCTGGGTTGTTCACTGACCCTCTGGAAAACATCAGTGGATCAGTAAATCTTGGGAGCACAGGAGTTGGTGTCTCTTCTGGTAACACAGAAGTGACCAAGGATAAAAATGCTTTTAATGGAGTCTCAGAATCAGATCCCTTCTTTAATACTGAAATAAATGAGGGTAGAAGAGACAAGAGCCCTCTCAAGAAAACTGAGAACATTACAATTGGACACAAACAAGAATCATCTCAATCTCCAGTGGATCCCTTTGATGATCTCTTGCCAAACTTGCAGAGTAACAAGCATTCGGATTCTCAAGGATCTGCAGGTAGGAGTGATTTGCATAGTTCTGCAACTATTGGACAAAATATCTCAGATCATCAGTCTCCAAAGTTCAATGAACAACTGGATACAGCAGATGATGTTTGGCTTACTGTTGATGAAATCCCCCTCTTCACTGAACCTACTACAGCTCCACCACCTTCTAGGCACCCACCTCCACTTGCCGTCAAACAAGCACCTTTTAGTAGTACTGCCACAAGAAAGGATGATGAATCATTGTATCAATCATCTAATAATTATACTTACAATGAATCAGCTAAGAATGCTGTTTCATCTCCATTTGATGAACTTGATGATTTTGCAATGGGCAAGCCTCAGACATATGATCAAAATCATTCAGATTTATTTAAAGGTGAAGAATTTGAGACATACTCAGCTGCTGCAGCTTCTGCGGCCGCCATGAAGGTGGCCATGGATAGAGCTGAAGCAAAATTCAGGCATGCTAAAGAGGTGAGGGAGAGAGAACGTGATGCAAAAGCTTACAAAATAAAAGAGGCCACACATCAGGAGGATTTGGACGATAATGATGAAAGATTCATCTGGGAACAGGAACAGAGGGAACGAGAGTATCAGGAGAAGGAGAGAAAGAGACTTGAGATGGAAAGACAACAGGAATTAGAAAGGGAAAGAGAAAGAGCCAGGCAAGCCGTGGAGAGGGCTACAAGAGAGGCTAGGGAAAGAGCTGCTGCTGAAGCTCGGATGAAAGCTGAGAGAGCAGCTGTTGGGAAGGCAAATGCTGAAGCGCGGCAACGGGCTGAGCGAGCTGCAGTCCAGAGAGCAGCTGCTGAAGCACGTGAAAGAGCCGAAAGAGAGGCCAAAGAAAGAGCTGAACGAGCTGCTGCAGAAGCCAAAGAGAAGGCTGCTGCAGCTAGGGAAAAGGCTGCTGCAGAAGTCAGAGAAAAATCTGTAACTGAGGCACGAGAAAAAGCTGCTGTGGAGAGAGCTGCATCAGAAGCTCGGCGAAGAGCAGAAAGGGCTGCAGTAGAAAGGGCTGCTGCAGAAGCACGAGAAAGAGCTGCTGCAGAAGCCCGAGAAAAGGCTGCTGCGGCTGCGAGAGAAAAACAACAGATACCTGAGGATGATCTCGAGTCCTTTTTTGGTATGAACACTCGAGCAACTAGTGCACCGAAAGAAAGATCTACTTCAACGGTTAGGGCCAATCTCTCATTATTATGGGCAGTTTATTTTGATTTCAGAAGCATTACCATAGTACTTGGATATTTCAGGAAACAATGTTTGATGGTCAAGCTCAAAATAGAGGTGGTTTTGATGGCACACGGAAACCATCGGGGACTAGCACCAACGTTAGAAAGTCATCATCTACAACAAATTTTACAGATGACCTAGCTTCCATATTTGGAGGTAACAATTTTAATTAGTGCAGGTTCATTTTCATTGTATGTTTTGTCAAATAGATCTTTTCATTTCATAGTTGGCTTTGACTAAGTATTGTTTCTCTTCCCTTTCCCTTTCCCTTTCCCCTCCTTGCTTCCCCATACTCCATTTTTCTTTTCATCAAAAGGTGCTCCACCATCTGGAGAATTTCAAGAAATTGAAGGAGAAAGTGAAGAGAGAAGAAGAGCTAGGTTAGAACGCCATCAAAGGACACTTGAGCGGGCGGTACTGATATTTTATTTGGTTCATTTGTAAAATAACAACAACTCCCAAACTCTTTATTTGATCTTGCATTTATTTATTCTGTGCAGGCAAAAGCCCTGGCAGTGAAAAATGAGCGCGATATGCAAACTCAAAGGGAGCAAGCAGAAAGACATGTATGCTTTATTGTTCTCTGTCATGACAACTAGTTTCTTTGATATTTCTCTAAAATGCTTCAGCAGTAATATGCCTTCTCTTGTTCAAAATTCATCATCTGGGGACATTATTTACTATCTAATAGTTGTTCATATTGATTTCAGAGAATTGCTGAAACCCTAGACATTGAGATAAAACGGTGGGCTTCTGGTAAAGAAGGCAACTTGCGTGCCTTGCTGTCGACCATGCAATATGTAAGTTAACACCTTTTTATGCTGAATTTGCCATCAATATTTGACGCTACCACAGTGCAACATCACACAATGTTGTCTCCTTCTTTCTCCTCTTAGGAACTATGATGCCTTTGAAGTTGATGATTGTATTATGATCATCTGCCGTTTCAGTTGCATGCTTCTCCAATGCTTAAGATTTGTTGCTACTGTTATTGTATTTTATTAAATCAATTTCAACAACAATACATAAATGAGCATTTTGCTTTCTTTCTAACTCTTTCTGGGTGAGCCAATAGTTAGAAACTCATGTTTTTTATGTGAAAAGATATTTTATTTTCTACTTGTCATATTTCAGTTGGATGTCCACTAATAATAATCAGAAAACATATTCTTAACAACTCATAAATCTTATCCTGCTATTGAACTCTACGGAATCTTATCCCGTGAAGCACCATAATTGACATGTGTCGTTCGGACCAAAGTCGATACCGATTGACACACTTGATGATGATGAGTGTTGTGTTGTGTCAACACTTGATATGTTTTGGTACACATCAATTAAGATGAATTCAAATAAAGATTGATATATCTTTAGTAACTTGTTTCTCTAAAATTCAAATCATTTGATAATCGAATTTCTATAATTTTATTTTTATAAGTAAATAGTTTAAGTGAAAGATGATCAAACAAGGAAAACTTATATGAATTTATGCCCCCACATTGAAGTAAAAATGATTTCAATTCAATTTCTAATTGTATAAACATATTGAAAGTAGAATATGTGAGAAAATATAATATGTGTGAAAGAGGATTAAAAATATGTAAAATTGAATATATCTTGGCATGCTTAATTTATTTCTAGCTTACCTAATATAAAATATCAAATATTTTTTTTTTAATTTTCCAGAATATACTTGAATGCCATTGCGTGATGGTGGTTGAACTTGGATTATTAAGTGAGTTAGCATTGTTTATGGTATTTATTGAAGAATTGATCCGTTTTTCATATTGATTTGTTTGACATCTGAAACGAACACGATCAATTAATGATGAATTAATTTCTAAATATATTACTTAGTTTACAAGCTTTAAGAAGTCTATGTCATTCTTTTAAAATTAATAAATCTATCAAATACTATCTAAATAAAAAATCTGTGTTGTAACAGATCATAACAAATCTATCACTTATTATCAGAAATTATAACAAAAATTTCACATTGTTAATTGTTCATGCAAAAATTATTAATTGGTGACATGTCCATGTGCCAAATTATTTTCTTACTACATGTCCTTGTGGTATGAGGTATTTTTGGTACGTCATACGTTTTCCAAGAAAATATAATTGAAAAAAGATGATAATCCATGTGGAAAAATATACTTTATGGAATACAGTATCGGAATATACTTTATGGCATATGACAGAATACCAATATGGGGAAATGATATATATAATAGGAAAATAATTTAGCATTTGGACACTTCATCAATTAATAGGTTTTTCATTTTTTTTTTGTGTGCTAGGTTTGTTATGACTTCGAATAACACAATAGGGTTTTTATGATTTCAAATAAAATGGGGCGAACTTTAATTCTAAAAGTGTTAGATTTGTTAAGCAATTGGTCTAATAATGACAATCACAATAGAAATGAGCATGCTGTGGTTAACTCTTATCCTTCTATGTGGTTCCATGTATTGATTAATATCTCATCCTGTGCCAATTAGCATGGGTGATCCTTTTCATTTTGTTGGCTGATCAGCATTCAGAACAACCCAATACAATTAGAATATCACAGTCAATGCAGTTAGAGTCTTCCTTTCCGCGAGGTGAGGTGGTTGATTGAGGCAAGGTGTTTGGGAATGCCAGTCAACAATGGTAGGTGTTTCAGGACTAAAACATCACATGTGATGCATTCTGTCTTTCTTAGAGGTCAATGAAGTTTCCGCGGGTGAGGTGTTCATGAACACAAGTTGGTGATGGTGTGAGATGTTTTGGAAGGAGAGGCGTTTTGTCCATGCTAAACCTAGCAAGGCGAGGCGATTATGCCCCTTATGGAGGTGTTGCATTCGCCTGTGAGTTTAGGGTCTGCACCTTCCATGTAGCAAAGTTTTTGCAGTTGATGTCTTTATCCGAAACTTCTCTTTCTTCCCCCCTCTCTTCTTCTAATACTTGACACATCCATTGACACTAGCACCTAGCAGACCTAGTATATCCCATTTCGGTCTGGGATTGAACTAGGATTGAGAATTCAAATCTTGGTTGTAGGTCTTGCACAGGTAGATCAATTGTAGCATTATATGCCTCAATTTTCCTGGGTATAGATCTTGCACCTGGGTTCTATGACCTTGCAATGCCTAATGCCTTTAAAAGCAATGATATGACTCTCTCAATTGGCTAATAGTGTTATTGCATGTTTTCTTTTTCTAGTTCTCCACATGTACTTTCATGGTTTGGACAATGTAAACGACATTAGTGCTTTTAGTGTTTGAACTCTTAGCTATTTGAATTTCGTTGCCAACAATATTTAAAGTTTTGTGCATTTGAACATCCAAATTAATGCCTAGCTTAATGAACTTTTTTTACTGTTGGTATTGCTATTAATCCATATACCATGTAGAAAGAATCTTAAAAAATCTTGTTTTGTGATAGGTGCTGGGTTATAATTGTCATTGATTTGATCTCGTTGATTTTCCAAATGGTTGGCAGGTACTTTGGCCTGAATGTGGCTGGCAGCAAGTCTCTTTGACTGATTTAATCACCGCTGCTTCTGTGAAAAAAGTCTATAGAAAAGCGACTTTATGCATTCATCCTGATAAAGTTCAACAAAAGGGTGCAACCCTTCAGCAAAAGTATATTGCTGAGAAGGTGTTTGATTTACTCAAGGTATGTACCTAGTAGTAAATTTTTCCATGATGAGCTCGCAACTATCAAGCACAATTCCAGTGAAATAGTTTAGGTGGAACACTAATTGTTGCTCATTCTTTATTTTAGCTTTCTTTGCCTACCAAATGGACAAAAAAGAGGCAAAGAGGAAAAAAGAAAATAAAAAAAAAGTGTATTTGTAGAATTAGCATAAGTACAACAGGACTACTTTTGTTATGCCATTAGGTGCTTTATCCCCTTTTTATATGATAAATAGTTGTGCTGCAACTCTTAGTACTTAAGTGAACTTAGAGAGATCTACCACTAATCAATGGTCTTAGCTCCTAGTGTCCAAACAAAGACTGTTTAGTTTAGTAGAACTTTGGAGTTGTTCTACACCATGATTTGAGGTGCTAAGCTATGCTGATTGTCATGGGTAGAATTTACCATTTTGCATCCCATCCGACACTAGACACTTCGGCACACCAACTTGTGGCAGAACAGAGAAATTGTGGTAGACCAACACTGAGATGCTTCTACACCACATTGGCTCGATGTAAAGGGAGAGATGTTCGCGTTTGAGAGAATAGTATAGAGAGAAGAGAAACCTATGTAGAGAGCAATTGATGAGCACATCTGGTGCGATAGCAAGCACGGTGGCAAAAAATGGGCATGGCAGTAAGCTTGGTTGCGACAGCAAGCAGAACTAGCAGGTTGTGGTAAGAGAGATGGATTGGGAGAGGGGAGAGAGAGAAAATAATAAACTTCCTAATTTTTGAACATACTGTTATCCTAATTAAATGAATCAAACTATCTTATATATAAATTTAGTTTAATCTTAAACTTACTAAATCAAATCTAAATTGAATCTCGTTGAATACACCTAATCATAATCACTATGTACTCTTTGAGCTCCATTTAACTGTAAATCGACTTCTACTTGATTCCAAAACTAAAAATAATAATTCTATTTAACTTAATTAGTTATTTAAAATTTAAAAGATAATTTAAATTGTAAAAATTTATATTTAATATCAGTGATTTTTTTTTTTAAATTTTATTTGTTCGCCATTAAAAAGTTAATGTGGCATCCATCTTATATCTTGTCAAATTTCAAAAGGCACACTTGGATGCCAACATCGAAAATAATCTTTACCCTTTCCACTTTACTGTCGTTATTGATTTCTATCTCTCTCGCTTCACTGCCATTGCTCCTCCCCTCATGCTCATCCTTGCCGTCACTCCTTATTTTCTTCACAAGCATTGTTGCCATTTTCCCTCACAAGCTCACTATTGTTGCTAATCTCCATGTCCCCTACAAGCTTGCTGTCCTTGTTGCTCCCTATCTCCATTGTAAGGTCATCAATGCTGTTGCTACACCCCATCTCCCGCTTATGTTTGTTGCCATACTCCATCGGCTGTGTAACCTAGACTTAGATTACACCCATGTATACCCCTTCTAGGACTTCTGCATGGCTCTTTTTGCTTCACTCGCTCCCTCGTTGCCTTTGATGGTGAAGGCAGATCATTGTCGCTATTGGCGCCAATTGAGTCGGGATGGATCTTAGGATCTTGAACTAGGGGTGACAACGCACTCCACTACGTCAAAGGGGACATCGGGAGGTTGTTGGTGTTACAAATATAGAAACAATCAGTGGCATGATTGGAGATGATGGTGGTAGTGTTGAGTTGCGTAAAGCTGGTGAAAAAAATCCATGATGAAGCAGAGGGTGAAGTGGCCAATCATCTTTCTTCAATCCTCACAGCTTCACTACCTCCATATTGTCTCACGTTTATCATTATGCTTATCATTTAATCTTCATTCTATTTTATCATAAGAGTGGGCGGAGGTGTCTTTATAATTCTTCACGACGCGCTATCGTGTGCATGAAGCTTGGCGAACTGTACTACATTTTAAGGCATTGGAGATCCACTTTGAAGTGGCACTTGATTGTCTATTATCAACAAGTCAGCAGCCAGTGGAGGAGTGCAGCAAGCTGTCAGTCTTGAACTCCCTAATTGCAGTGATTAAGCACTCATAGGCAAACCAACAGTTGAACCTAGCCACTTTTCCACCTAAACCATCACTACTACTAGAGCATTGACAATATTGGCTTATGCAACATTGATATCAAGCTTGCTATCCTTTTTCCCTCCGACACCGTTCCTTGGCTTTCTTTGTGCTGCCATATGCTCTCTGTTTCTATGTAATTTCTCTGTCAGTGATTGACTCGAAACAACACTCACCTCTGGGGACTCTTAATCCTCTTCCCCACAATGTTGGCCACGATAACTGTCGAAGGATAAGGGAGATCCTTGCCTGTTAGAACAATAGAGGAAACTTGATGTTGGTTGGTGTGGGCAACATCGAGGTAGGTTGAGAGTTTGGCTGGCCATCGAGTTGAAGAATTGGGCAATTTTGTTGATGGAGTTCCATAAAATTCATTAACATTAAAAAGTTACATTAAGCATTGCGTTCAGTGTTAGCAGCGATGCAAAAGAGATTGGGATGAACGATGAAGTAAGGTGGTAGAAGTGGTAATAATGTAATTATAATGATCGTTGATTTTTAATCTATATAAGCATGTTAATATATATTTTGCTAAGTTGGAAAAATGCCATAGATATTACATCATCTTTTTAATGGACATATAAATGAATATTGTTCGGATGCTAGATTTTAATATGAAATGTGTAAGTTGTGCTTGGTTAAGTAAAAATTAAAGGATGTGCTAAATTTTAGAAAAATGTTAAAGCTTTTTATGTTTTAACTTAATTTATTAATATAATATTAATAAATAATGAAAATAAAATATAAAAATAATAAAATCATATTTTTAGTATAGATTGTCTAATAACACTAATTGTTAACAACTTTTTTAAATAAAGAGTTAATATTTACAAATTCAATTCTTAGAAGTTTAGTTGGGTCCCCAACTATCGATTTCTAGAAGATGGGTAAGGAGTTGAGTCTAACATGTAATGTAATGGTAAAGTTGAATAAGCTGTTCTTATCTCTCAGTGAAAGAGGGATGAAGTTCTACCTTTTCTATGTAAGACCTTATCAAGCTAGGATAAGATGGAAGGCTAGATTCATCAAGTTTTTTAGAATAATGTCATGTTCACCAAATTTTAACTTTTTTCGTCAATTTTCATTCTTAATTTAACAAAAAGTAAATGAGTTCCATTAATTTTCTAATATAATCTAATTAATTTCTAGCTGATTTCTCTCATTTGAATATCTAGTTTTCCAAATTTCGTCTCAATTTTTGTGAGAAGATGATTTATCAGAAAACCATTGTCATTACTGATCCAAGTTGGCGAACCCGTATTAACTAATTTTGCCAACTATGTTGACAATGAAAACACTATTATTTTAATGTCTCTCTAGTGTTAGTTAGGCACATCTTGTCTCTTATTACTTTGCAAGTGGATAGGTGGTGGCAAGTTGCTTCTCCAAATTGGTGGTCTTATTAGGTGGAGTGTTTATGGTCTGTGGAATTGTATTCCTGATAAAGTAAACTTCAACTGTTGTTCAATTTCTACAGTCTCTAAGTCTTTTCTTCCAAATTAGTCGAAAACAATTTACCTATTTCTGATTTTCTGACCTAAGCCCATTAATAAATTGATTAAAGATCAAGCTTGGTCCTTTTCTATCATCATATCACATGAGCAATTCCTCGAATTGGGTTTGCTATTCTGTTACATTTTAGATGACTGCAAGAGTTGTTCATTTTGTGTACACTGTATAGTTGATTCCTAAAATGTGTAGGAACTGGGAACGTATTTTTCTTTTGAAGTTTCATCTTAGGCTGATAGTTGGCTTCTCTAATCATTCTTAGTTGGCTTTAACATTTTGCTAAGATTTCATAATAACCATGTTTCATTTTGGTAACCAATGAATATATACTTGAATCTAATTCACCATCAAAACTACAACTTCAATTACAGTGATGCCCCTAACTCATGTATAGGTTTATCTTTTATGGCTATTGTGGTGTTCAGAAAACAAACTTAGTTCTTTCCTGGACAACGGTGGTATAATTTGGGTTTTGCATGTCAACATTTTATGCAGTGACGTAGCTAGTATTTTCAATTAAAAAAATTAATACAATACAAAATCAAATTATCCAACTCTAAAAAGTCGAAAATACCTAAAAAATATATGCTGAATTTTTTGAAAATTCCAAACATTAGTGTAGGTCGATTTCACAATACAAAAGCCTAAATTTTGAATTTAAGAAGCTGAAAATGAACTTAAATTTGAAAATTTCGACCTTAGCCCTTCATTCTAATTGAAACAATGATCCATCGATCTCCGAAGTTTATCTATGACTTGAAGAATCATTTGTGATCTCGCTTCCTCATACATATGAGACCTGGATTTTGATCTAAATAACCATCCTAACTAGAAACCTAATAAAATAAAGTATATACTTTACAACTCTCCTTCAATTAATGAAACATGAAAGAAGGAAGGAACAACTTACTCCTCTTGTTGTGATGGTTGGACACGGGAAAAAATGCCGCTTGTAAAGGGCTGCCACCGGAAAAAATAAGAGGAAGACCGTTGCTTTTGAGAAAAACAGAGAAGAGAAGATAGGGAGGAAGAAGCAAAAGAGGAGAACTTTATCTTGTTCCTTAGCAACCTCGACTAGCTTCGGTGAGCTCGTTAACGACACAAAGAGAGCAAGGCAAGGCAAAATATGGTTATTCTTATGGTGCCAACAAAACCCTCGAAAACACAAGAAGAGGAAGATGTGAGGGTTGTTGGAAGAGGGTAGTAGCTTATGCTGCGTTTCTTGCTTGCTAGAGAAGAGAAAGGCGAAGAAAAGAGAGTTTTTGTGCTTGAGAAGAGGAGAGGAAAAACTATAGGTTTACTGTCATTGGAGAAGAGAAGGAGAAGGAAACGACGAAGAAGAGGAAGGGAAAAATAAAAGAGAGGGATGGGCAAAGGCATAGCAGAGGCAGAGGGCACGACAGGGGCTGCTGCGTGCGTAGTGAGAAAAAAAAGGAAAGTGAAGGTTTTAACCAATCGAACCCGTTTAAATCTTAAATTTGATTTGGCTAGAACTTAGCCAAATCAATCCTAGTCGGAACCAACGTAATCCTTATATTTGCACTTACCCGTTGGATTTAGTTCGAACCCGATCCAATTTTAATTTAACACTCTCACTTCGTAGAATTTAGTTCATCCATTTATTATTATATATTTTATTTTTAAAATTCAATACAGAACATTCCTTAACCTTCCAAGTCGCGATATTTCCTCGTAAAAGTGGTACCAATGGATAACTTAGGTCGAGGGTTTTCCAAATATGTGGTCAATTTCAGATTTCCGGTGATGAGATGGTAAATTGGCTGGTCAAAGTGCGGTGAGAGATGAGTCGATATAAATGAAGTGATTTATGTGTGGACTCATTCATTTTATCAATTCATTATATCAATTCTTTCAATGCAATATATGTAGATATTCTAAAATTTTATCAAGATTTTCTGATTTATGTCTTGAGATGTCCAATTGTTAGGATATAACATAAACATAATGTTATATTTATTAACAAAACTTAATAAATAATAAAAAATAAATTATAATTGATGTTATAATATTTTTTGGGTATATATAACTCAATAGCACTAGATTGTTGATATTTTTTTTAAATAAAAGCATTATTAAATTAGTACAGGGACTCAATAACATTAGATTGTTAATTTATTTTTAATAAAAGTATTATTATTTAATGTTTAATGTACCGTTAACTACATTTGAATCAATTTATAATGGAAGGAAAAGTAATTTGAAGGTCATGTTGATTGGGAGTGATTATTTTCTCTTGATCCATAATAATCTTGCTTCAACGACATAACAAGTGAGAGAAAGATGGTTGAGCCGTTGATTCCAACGAGTGATGACAAAGTTAAATGAGTGATCTGTGATCCCATCGTTTAACCTCAAATTATGGCAAGGTATAACAATTTAAGTAAAAAAAGGAGATTTTAATTTCTTCTCTCTTGTGCAAGATATTTAAGTGTTAACACTTGTTAGTTACAAGCTACCAAATAGTGTAGCTTAGGAGATTCAGCCTGCACCAGTTCAAATGAACTAAATAAGTTTCTTAACAACTATAAATGTGGGCTGCATATGCTTTGTGGAGCCACATGTGATCCCCTTAAGATCCACCTATGTGACAGCATATGTGGCCTAGGCAGTGCCATTCTAAAACCATGGAGTTTTCTATTGTTGATGATGCCACAAGTCCAAATCTTGGTTAATTGGTGAAATTTGCACTTTATCTCTCTTTGATCAACTTTCTCTTCTCTTGCAAGTTTGAGATTTGTTGTTGTACTAGATCTAATACCAGGAATTTATCTCTCTTGAGGTAACTCTTGTGTTCAATCTCGTGCTTGGAAATCTGTTTGCAATGATTATTAGGTTGAATCTGGAGTACTCGATTTCATTTTTTTCCTTAAGACTGGATCCCTCCTGATGTTGCGATGTTGTTGTGTTAGGTTTATCTAGTTAGTGCACCGAGATTACATGGTGCAACAGTTTAATCTGTGATGAAGGCGGAGGTAGAAGTTACAGATTTTCAAGGTGACATTTGTCGCAGAGGATCCCTTCCAGGTGGTGGGATCACATTCTGATTTGAAGATGTGGACATGGGTAACAATGGATTTGTGGTCTGCATTGAGAACACCAGTGGGTTTCAGGAAAGGGAGGGAATTGATGCTGGACATAGGAGAGATGGGAGGTGTAGGGCGACATCATAAGGGATTCAGATTGAAGAGTGTGGGTGAGGAGATTTCCTGAGGGTTGGGTGGGGTGTTGATGCAGTATGGGGTAGTAGTGTGATAGGAGCAGTATTGGGGGATGAGGTGCAAGGAAAGGAGCTGGTGATATCAAATGGAGGAAGGAGTGACTGGTTTTGTTTTGTTTTTTGTTTAATAAAGGGAGGTTGATGTGTTTGTGGTGTAGTTACCAACATTGACATAGGCTAGCTGGCCGAATTGAAAAAATATCAGGACCAGAATCTCCATTGGCTTGAAGCAGACTAGAGACTAGAAAGGAAAAAGAAAGAAGAGTTGAACTGACCTGTCAGACTTGTTGAAAACCAATGATCTGGACAGGTTACCAAAAGCGAATTTTTTTTTTTTTTTCAAAAGTCCAAACTGCTCTTTCTATGTAGGTATATGTAGATGGACGAATTTGTCATTATAATAAATTTATAGCATATATATTTTAGTTAGGATCACCTAATTGATAATTTAATTAATTTTAATTAATTTTGAATACTTGTTTATCTCATTTATCTTATTGAATACTTGTTTTAACAAATATATTTTTATTAATTTTGAATTCTATTGTGATCATGGTTCGAGGTGCCAAGCCGTGCCGGTTGTCATGGGTGGAATTTAGCATTTTACTGGTTGACTAGCTCAAGATGCATGACACCACATTGGCTTGCGAGAAAACAAAGAAATTGCAATCAACTTGGCACCCACTGCATTAGCTCGGTGGAAATAGAGAGAGAAGATCGATGCAAAGAAAAAACAGAGAGAATTAGGAGAAGGTTTAGTGTGGCGGCAAGCATGATATCATTCAAGTGGGAGTGGCAGCAAGCATGATTGCAAACAACCAATGAGCACAAGACAGAAGAGGGATTGGGAGAGGGGAATTGGTTTTAAGAGAAGAAGGATTGAGGAGGGGAGAGAGGTAAGGAAATTAAATATATTTCCTAATTTTTAAAAATACTACAACTTCTAATTAAGTATAAATGAACCAAACTATCTTATATATAAATTACAAAGAATGGGGATAAGGTCTAGCGCGATGGTGAGCGTGATGGCGGATAAGCGGGTGTGGCAGCAAAGTTTGCAGGCGGCTATGGCAACGAGCACAAGAGAGAAGAGAGATTGGAAGAGGGGAATTGGTTGCAAGAGAAGAAAGATCGAGAGAGGGGAGAGAGAAATGGTAATTAAATATATTTCCTACAACAACAACCAAACCTTATCCCACTAGGTGGTGTCGGCTATATGGATCACTATATCCCCTAATATATTATCATTTATACTTAAATAAATTTTATCTTGTTTTATTGTTACTAATCAAGTCTTTTTTTATTTTTCTTTTCCTCATTTGTTGTGCATATTTGTCATAGTTTCACATCATCTAACTAGAGTATTTATTAGTTCTAAGTATATATCCGTACCATCTTAAACGTGTCTTACAAAGTTTTCCCTTAATAGATGCAATTAAATATATTTCCTAACTTTTAAAAATACTATAACTCTTAATTAAGTACAAACGAACCAAACTATCTTATATATAAATATAGTTCGATTTTAAATTGGATAAACTAAATCAAAATTGAATTTGGTTTGAACCCACTTAATCATAGTCACTGTGCCTACTTAATGAGCTCCATTAATTCTATATTTTGCCCTTTGATCTTCTTGATCCTCACAAACCTTTATTTTCCATTCTAGCCTCCACCACGTTGAGGTCTTGATGGTTATCAGTTTGTCACACCGGTCTTGATGGTTGTCACACCTCGACAATTGGTCGGTAGTGAGTTCGCGGGTGGTAGGCTCAGGAGGAGAGGCAAAAGAGGAACGGGTTCATGGTTGGCCAATAAGCTTATGAGGATAAGCAGAAGAGGAACATGCTTGTAAACTGTGTGTTCGGGAGGAGTAGAAGAAAATAAGCTCATAGGTGGGGGTTGTTGACGGGCTCACGAGCAACGGGCTTGGAGAAGCAAAAGAGGAACAGGCTTGGCTGGGCGAGCGACATGCTTGAGAGAAGCAGAAGATGGCTGAAGGATGTGAGGCAGGTAGTGGGCTTGCAAGTAGATGGTAGGCTTGGGAGGGAGGGAGGGAATGTAGAAGAGTAAGGAGGACATTGGGCAAAGAGGAAATTTCACGAGCTGGAAGGAAAGGGGCTTTCTGCCTGATTTGGGAGGATCAAATTTTGGCCAAAAATCAATCTGTGGATGGATTGACAATCTATCATTGGGGTAATTTTATGTCTATAAACGGTGGATAACATCTTGACTCTCGTACAATCTTCCCCTGGATTGATCCATCCTTTAGAACATTGGGCAAAACTGGATTTGGTTTGCTAGAAATAGTAAAAGTAAAATATAGTAATTAAACCAAGCAAAAATAACATAAAATTTGAAATTCACACAACAAATTCATTTATGAAAGGGTCTATTTTTGTTGATATTTAACTGGTTATAAGGAAATAGTTTATAAATTGATATTTTAGACAAGAATTTAAGTTGTGTGAATTATGTACACTCCCTCTATTTTATTGGTATTCAATGTGCTCCCACTTTTTCAAAAATCTTTACTCCGTCAAATGACTTTTCTGACCAAGGGTACATTATATGCATACCCCTTGTCGATTATTGTTATTTCATTTACCCCTCATTTTTCCACACTAAATAAGCTATGGGATGAGCTAAACTGAAGATTTCTGAAAAGATAGGGTGTACATGGAATAACTAACAGTAAGCTAGAAATTATATACTTATCATTTACCCATTTAAGTAATTAGTTCTTTTGTCTTTGTTAGTAGGCCAGTACATCCCAGTATTTTCTTTTATGCTAGATCAATTTTTTTGTGTTTCCTAAATACCCAAACACGTTGACCCATATACATGACTAGTCTTATCATAACCATAGATGTTATTCTTTTAATGAAATATTCATATATCTCCGCTGAAAATAGATCCAAGTTATCCAAAAATATTTGGAAGAATTTTCTTAACACCCATCTTAATTATACCCAAACTTCTTTTCTTATTTATTGATGTTGCATTTCATTTTAATTCTACTTGAAATTTTTAGTTTATAAATTTTCTCGTCCTAATTCATGCTATTTATCTTGAACAAATTTTTAAGTTCAACTTGTACGAATGTAAAAGACAGTCTTACAATATGTTTGGTTTACATAACAGAATAGACAAGAAATAAAATAGTTTTCTTGTGATTGAATTGACTAGGAAGAAATTAGGGGTATATATACTTTGGTTTAATTCCATCTCCTCATTTGCTCCCTGTAGTATTCAATTGAATATTCTTCTCTTTCTTTTTCCTAAGTTGCCATCGAACTTTGCTATGTTTACAACCTTTTTGGCTTCAATTGCAGCTACCTTATTATCTGCTCAAATTCTCCTCATTTTGGACTTACAAATAATTGACTTTTCAGTTATAACCTTCCCAATGTTATTTGCCACTAAAGTCCAAATAACATCAACAATATCAATCTCTTCATTCTGAGCCTTTTCATTTATTCTATGATGCAAGCTTATAAATTATTGTACTCATTTTTGTCACCTATTCTTCTAGAACTAAAGGCAATTTTTTTTACTTTATAGTGTTTCTAAAACTCTTATAACCTTATTAGTAGCTGTTAATTAGTTAAACATTACTTAGTATATTTTTATAAAAATTTATTCTATGGTTAGCCTATGAATAAATTTATCTGACTATAATTATTGAACTCTCTATTTAATTCATGTAAATCAAATACTTCTCTATTTAATTCTCCTTGTGTCCATCTAAATTTCATGAAGAATAAAATTTTAATGAGTGTGCCATGAATAAACTTGACCTATCTTCTTTTCCTTATTCTTTTATTCATTTCTACTTGAGGGGGAATAATCACTAATCATGTGTCCAGAATGTTTGTTTTATTCTTAACTTTTTTCTGAGTAAGTTTAAAAGGCGCCTTATCCTGTAGTGTTATGTACGCAATATATGTTATGATATCCTATGCTACGTTACATGTTTCCTTAATTCCTTTAACTCCCTACCTGTTATATGATGATGATCAACAGTTTGGCTGCATGTTTTTTTTCCCTGCTCTATTGAAATCTATTTTTGGCAATGCGCATAGTTAAAGCCCAGAGAGTTTGAGAAAATTTAAAGAGGCTTTGGAATTTGATACTTGCTTCACTGAGCAGGTTATGTTGGGGGCAATATTTTAATAAATTAGTGTGAAGACACGATGCATCTTAATTTAAAATTTACACTATTACTCTTTTACCTTTTTTCTTTCCTTCATCTTCTCTCTTCTGGGATAACATAAACATAAGATAAAATGGGTTGTTAGAACCATGGTATACAGGTCCCAGCCATACGGGCCGGCATGGGCCGTTTCTCCCACCAACCAACATATCACAGATTTATGGCTTGTGGCGGCTTTGCTACAGTTGCGCGAGGTTGCAGAGGCAGCTGCAGCCCTCCGTGACCTCGTGGGGCTCCACGAGGTCCGCAGAGTTTTATTATTATTATTATTAATTTAAATAGTAATTATTTTCTTTTCCTATTCCTATACATCTCTCTTTTTCCCTCGTGTTCATTTTTTTCCCTCTTACATCGCTATTTTTTTCCTTCTACATTAATTTTTTCCTTCATCTGTCTTCCCACAACGTTAATTTTTTCCCTAACATATTGTTAACTTTTTACCTTCATCCATTGAGGGTAAATAGAGAGAAAAAAACTTCTTTACCTCTTAAGGATGATTAATTTTTTTTCTCCTTCATCCGTCCACCAGATAAATAAGCAAAACAAAAAGCTCTTCAAGATGGTTTATTTCCCCCCCTATCTGTTCATGATGTAACTGTTCATGAGGTAAACAGAAAAAAAATCCAAATTCTCAGAAAAAAATTATACATAATATAATTTTTAATCTTATAAAATATACTACTATGAATTAAATTATTATATATATAAATTTGATTTAATTTTAAACTAATCAAAATAAATTTAAATTAAATCCAGTTTAAACCTACTTAATCTTTCCATGTCTATAACAATTAAATATTAATAAAAATATTTTTAATTAATATATTTATATTTAAAAAACACCAAAATCATATTAGTACAGTATCGTGTCGTTCTAATCATAAATTGAAACTTCGCTTGAAATTTTAAACCTTTATTAGAACTCATCAACTCTTTATTTTCCTAGAACAACAGAAATTGATCAATGGTAATAGTGTTATGTATAATTTCATAAATGTTATGAACAAGGGAATTTGATCAAAATTTAACTTGTGGGATAAGCCGACCCCACCTAGCAGATAAAACTTGGTTGTTGTTGAATGGGTTGTGGGATAAATATGATTTGTGACTCATTTGAAGCTTTTTGATAGATTGTAATATCAAAATCAATGCTAGGATGATCTGTTCAACTTAAGATTGTACCAGCCTTGCAAATCCCTTTCTGTGAACATTCTCATCATCCCAATCCAGACCTCAATGTTTCTTTGTTGTGCTTACCTAGTTTTATTAAACTGCAAACAACATAGGAACTTGGGAAATGTGCATGCAACTCCATCTAGGCATTTTCCTGCAAAAATGTTTCATTGCAGTCCTTGCAATCAAACCTTCATCTTGCATCGTCTATTGTATGATTGATTTTTTATTTTGTACGGACACTCAAAGATGAGAAATGAGCTACTCTATGTGCTGCTTTCGATGCTGCCATGGATCTCTGCTTGTATGTCCAGGAAATGGTCATCATCCAGAGTAGGTATTTTCTTTTTGTTAAATGGGCCGACATCCAAAACTGGTAAATACTGGTCACACTAGGTCATCCTTATTTACTTTGTCTATTTGCATGATTTGGACTAGCATAACTCTCTAGAGCTAAATTTGTCGAGAAAAATGCTATAAGGAAATGCTAGTCTATTCTACTGCAACTTAGCACTCATCCAATGTTCTTGACATGTAACAGGAAGCTTGGAACAAATTCAACTCTGAGGAGCTCTTCTAAATGTCTTTGCGGCCACACTGCATAAGCCATTGATGTCGCTTCCATTCAACTGTATTCTTTCTTGGTGTTTCTACGTGGCCCCCCTTGTCCAATTAGCTTAGCCACAAATACAGACGTGTGTAAATTATTTTGCAATTCATGTCGGTGTTCGAGCAGGCATATGGTTCTAGCAGGTTGATGATGTGACTGTGAACCCTGTGCTGAACTCCGCCCCAGCCAATCTCAAAAGACATTTTTGATAATATGCTGTTTGTAAAATTTGTTCATTGCATCAACTACAAAGGTACGCTTCTTACGTTCGGTTAGTGAAATTTGTTCTTTTAGAGGAATCCTGGATTTTCATGTTCTTTGTATTTCAGCAAATAAGTGATTATGCTCATCTTCTCTCGTAATCTGTTATGTAAGGAGAGGTATATCACGGGTTTATATTGATTCTACTACAAGGTGACAGAAATTTCACGAGTGATCACTTCTTTTTATAGTAGTTCAACCGTAATTTCCCAAACCCAAATCTAAGTGGAATTCATAGAAAACCAAGTTACAAAAAAAAAAAAAAAATTTTGTACCAATAAATTATTATGAAAAAAAAGCGGTATAAGAATCTTGTAATTCAAATGAGATATATATAAACCATGCAATTTACAATTTATAGGAGCTACATAAGAGAAATCTAGGACATCGTAGATTGCAGGCTTTATCAGGTTTTAGCCACTGCTGTCAATGAAAGAATTGTTTAGTAACTTCTATCAGTATTCAAAGTAGTTAAATGAATGCGACGACAATGTGAAAGGAGTACTGGGAGTTTTATTTTTTCATGGTTTGATTTTTGATAGATGTAAATCTTATTTTGGGTTATCTTGTGCTTATTGTTTAAGAAGACTACTTGGCTAAGGCTGAATAAGGATTTATCCTTATGGTGCGCGGCCATCTTGAAGAGACTCCTAAGGTAACGATTTTACCTTTTTAACCGCTAGAGTATTGTTAGTTTCTGATTCGAGACTTCAAGTTTGAGGGTTCAAAACCTTCGTTCAAAATCTGCTGTTTATGCTGGTTATGATTATGATTATGATTATGATTCACAGTTTGAGTCCAAGTTCGGTTCAGATTCAAACCGTGGTTGGAATCCAGTTATTAGCCAAAGTTGATCATTTTCAATTTTTTTTTTTTTTGCTTTCATCGTTTTGTATTTTTGAATGTTTCAATATTTTTTATAGGGATAATTAAATGAATGAGCATTAAAATAATTCGAATTCATAAGAACTACTATTTTTGACTTCCTCCACACACTATGCCACTTAAAAAAAAAAAAAAAATCAAGTTATCTCAATTTTTTGACCGCTCATTTTTTCTATTGAAAAATCTAAATAATCATCTAACATTTTTTATTCGTCTCGAGTCAATGTCTTAACAATGAGTAACGGAAATAAATAGATATAATTTATTGAGACATTATTTTAAATTCATTAATTTTTTTTACAAATAAATTATCTAAATAAACATTTAACCCAATGGTTCCATATACTCTTTTTTTTTTTTAAATTTTTTATTTCAAGGTTAGGATTCCTCATAATTAATTTTTCTATGTAAATTGAAAAGATAAAATTGGTTATTTAACATAAGCGTTTACGGTATTTTTAAATGCTTATAATTTGTTTTTTTATTTACCTTTATACTTTCATAATTATTAAAATACCATTTCTAATTAATAGTATTAATTTAATTTTTTGTCGTCATTATACTCTGCTACATGATGGCAACAAGATATCACCCGTGGTTTACCTCCTCCGTGTTGGTTCTGGGACGGGTCGGCAGGGACGCTGGGGAGAGCGATTCGTCTTTTATCACATGATGACAATAAGATAGATCAAAAAGAATATTACTAGTGACTGAAATATTATTTATTGTTTACTAGTGGAAAAATTATTCTAAAGACGAATAGTTTGTTAAAATTAAATAAAAAAAACTTCTTTTTTTTCTTCTCGAATTGTAAAATTTCAATGTTTTTGAGCTCATGTCGTCCCATAAGCTTACGGTCTAGTTGTAAGTTCTCTCAATCTAGGAAAGCGCTTCTTGCTCATGAGCTTATTATTGGTCCTATGAATATGCTACCTACCCGCAATCATATTAGACCGGCATTAGCGTTTGTTTGACGATTTTCTATGATAGAACCCCTCCTATCAACATGAAGACATAACTTGAGGTAGATCTCTTACTATCTAAGTATCTTGCAAAATCAGAGTCTGAATATCCGATGATCTCCAGATGACATAATCTCG
>JBAMIE010000055.1:4910048-4921090 GCA_037177295.1 Kaempferia parviflora
ATTCAAATGAGGTCAACCTCATAACTTTTCAAATCCAGATTAAATAATGTTTTGTAGGACATTTGATAACAGAACTCGTTTCCTTACATATCTATCGATATATTTGATTAAATTGTAGAAGTTGGACGTATACTAGCTTACTGTGAACTGAGACAAGCATTAGAACCATATTTTGATACATCTAAGTTTCTTACTCCAAGTCTCCAACCATTACTTAATAGTAGTGTTTTGTTTTAAGTGACAGTAAGAATCGTATGGTCCTCTCACATAGAGAAACGTAATAGTTTTCCATATGAATGCTGTACCTGAACTGATGTTCGAGGGATTTGTCATCTAAATCTCAAACGTAGCATGTAAGATTGCTTCTAAAAAAAATTCAATTTAATTTCTTTTACCTAATGCTATACTTAAAGACTATAATTCAACCCTTAAACATTAAAGATAAAATTTTACTCGCACAACTAAAATCTTAAAAAAAATAAAAAAAAAATCCATCGTGATTGTCGCTCATGATAGCCAGACACACAAGAACCGTGTACACCTTTACGTGAGTAACTGTCGGTGACATCCGATGTAGACAATCTGATATGGTTAAAATCTTTTTTTTAATTGCTCTCTCCCTCTCATTTAATTGCAATAATTCTCTTCTTTGGTGGCAGAATACGATTTACTCACCTCAGCGCTTCCGTCAGCTCCTGACCAACATAAAAGAGGTAAATCATGGATAACTACTACCTTCGACAGTTGAATAACACATGGGGGAGGACAGACACCCGACTATTAGTCGGAATTTAACCCTAGACCTCATGGTGGCAACATCACCATGCGCTAGCCAACTCTCTATCCCGATTGGACAATTCTCTTCTCCCCTTTGATTACATGCAAGATGATGCTGATTTATTAAACTAGCACCTTTTACAAACCAGCACCAAGGTGGTACTGGTAACATGGTAGATGGTGCTGGTTTAGTGGTGTCGACACCATTAGCACCACCTTAGTGTCGATTTGTATAAATCAACACCACTTTAGCAATCAAAGAAGAGAAGAGTGGTAAAAGAAGAATACGCTTGCATATTGCAGGTAGATGAGAGAGAGAAATAAATAATTAAATTTTAGCATGTCAGATCATCCATATTAGATGTCGTCCATAATCACCTATGTAAAGGAATGCATGGTGTATATAATAGGGAAAAATAAAATAAAAACTTTGATAAAAAAACTATTATTTAAAAGTTTTATATTTGGATTTGCAATATTATATTTTTTATGATTTAATATAATACGACTAATTTAGTATAATACAAATACATTTTATGGGGATGTAAGTACGATTTTGAGAACTTGAGCTTATTTAATTTCTGTCGCTGTCCAATTAACTTTTAAAGACAGGCTCGTCGCTTCGTAATTAGGGATTGTGGTAACAAACCAATATATATGGAAAGATGAGATAAATTTAAGAATTGTGAATTCTTAATGATCATACTTACAAAAATTTTATTTCCTTTCTTCACGAATTGAGAATAAAATAAATAGACAGATTACAATAATATGAAATCTATACTTTTAAAAAAAAAAACACAAGGAAGATCAGTATATTCTAATGATTAGAATTTTATGTAAGCTTTAATATGTCACTTCAATATCACAAAAAATATTAAAATCTATCACTCTCTCTGTAAAAACAAAAAACAAAAAAACCTCCTTATAATACCCTACAGATATGGCGCAATGGTTAAGGCATAACAAAGTTAAAAAGACATATATTGGGACATGTGTTGATGCTGATTTAGTAAAAAAGTTTAGGTTGGACGATTATGAGCTGAAGTACTCATGAGTTAAAAATGTCCATAAATTGTGTTGTAAGTATTCATTAACAATTTATATCATTAATTATCAACCTCATATTATTAATTTTAAAATAAAAAATATATTTAAAATTTCACTACCATACATTAATCATACCATCTCAAGATTTCATCATGGTTAAAACTTTATTCTTTAATTTTTTTTTTCATTTCATAAACTTATTTAAAAATTCCCCATGGGAGATGGATTGACTACACTATCAGAGTCATGCCAGTCATTCACATTTAGAGAGCTCAGTTTAAATTAAAAATTATTATTATTAATTAATAATAGTAGTCGTAAATCCGAAAACAATGTACTTGGACCAGACGGATATCAAAGAGTAAAGAGAGTCCAAAGCCAGAGCATCCTCACAAACCTTTACAAACAAACGAGAAAAATCCACCTCGAACTTGCCCCTCTCTTTCTCGCTCTCTCTCTCTCTCTCTCTCTCTCTCTCTCTCCTTGACTCGCTCCTCCACGACCAATTGAATCCATCCCGATCTGCTCCTCCCTCTCAAAATTCGATCCAACGAGTTGCAGACTTGAGCAGGAAGGAAAGAGGTCGATCCCTGTTTGTGTATAGGAGGATGAGGATGAGCGAGGAGGAAGAGAGCAGTTGGTTCGCGCGTTGGGAAGAGCAGCTTCCGTCGCCGGAGGAGCTCATGCCGCTGTCCCAGACCCTTATCACCCCCGACCTCGCCCTCGCCTTCGACATCCCCCTTTCGACCCCAAATCAGCTGCCCCCTCCTCCTCCCCCCTTCGATCTCGACTCCTCCGACCTCAACTCCACCTCCCCCGCCCTTGCCGGATCCGCCGCCGACGAGCCCGCCCGCACCCTCAAGCGCCCCCGCCTCGTCTGGACGCCGCAGCTCCACAAGCGCTTCGTCGACGCCGTCGCCCACCTCGGCATCAAGAACGCCGTCCCCAAGACCATAATGCAGCTGATGAGCGTCGACGGCCTCACCCGCGAGAACGTTGCCAGCCACCTCCAGAAGTACCGCCTCTACCTCAAGCGCATGCAGGGCCTCGGGGGTTCCGGCGCCGCGGGGCCGATCTCCGCTGTCGACGCCGCCACGGATCAGCTCTTCGCCAGCGCCCCCGTGCCCCAGCATTTCCTGAGTCGCGAGCCAATCGCGGCCCCTGATCCCTTTTTTCCCTTCGCCGCCCTGCAGCACCAGCAGCAGATCACATCCGCCGTGCAGCAGCAGCTCTACCACCAGAGGCATCTGGGACATTTCGGACAGCTGCCTAACGGAGGAGGGGTCGATCAAAGCTTCCTGAACCGTGTCATGCCCCAATCCCGCATGCATCAGCCGGTCGGGCCGTCACCTGGAATGGGATTGATGCATTTGACTTCACCACCGGCCGTGTCATTTGCGGATGATTCGGAGTCTGCCGGAAGGGGAAGCCATGGCGAGAGGAAGGTGCTGACGCTTTTCCCTACTGGTGAGGACTGATCTCTCCTAGCTAATTTTCACTTATAACGGCCTTAACTGAAGAACTATGTTTATGCTTCCTTTGCATGGTTCTTCTTTCCTTTGCCCAATTAGATGAGTTCCGTCTTCATTTGTTATTCTGGAAGCAGAGAAATATAAGAGGATAACAATGTGCTCATTATCACATTTGAATCGGTGACAGTTAACTCCACTGTCTAATTAGTATCACTCTAGTAGCCGATGATGTTTGATTGTAAATTGTACATGCGACCCTCTGCTTTGGATGCCTTTTTTTTATAACAACTATTAAGATCTTTGGATGGAGAGAAATGAATGGCTTAAGAGGTACATAATTCATGTACATTCATAGTACTTTCGCTCCTTGCATACTTCTAGATTTATGGTCACAAGCTCTTCTCAAATTGTTTTAGACGTCATCACAATTTCTTCTCGAGCAAGCTTCAAACTTTGTTCCTCATGTGTAAGTATGGTTGGAAAGTTCCCCTTACCTCCTCCTCCTCCTTTTTCTCCTTAATGTATTTGGTTGGTGATATTTTTTTGTTTCATGATCCATTGATTATCTCTAATAGAGGAAGGTTATTGTTGTAATATGGTGATAATGCAAGATGTTGGATAAAAAATATGATATCTTTATGTCAAAATAATTAATTTTATTGTACCCAATTAATCAGATCATTTTAACTTGATTTTTCAAATATACTCTCGTTTTATTATCACATGTGATATAGAAATCCCTGTTTGTGCAGGAGAAAAAATGTCATTGAAAGTGAATGGCATTTTGTTTCTATTTTGAGAACAATAGGAAGAAAATATAAATTTTCAAATTCTTGGAGAAAATGAAAAATTAAGTAAACTATGAGGTCAAGATAACATATTCTTAGAATTTTATGAGGATGATACCTACCTAGTTAGTAATACTTGTAAATTTTGTATATCCTAAAACTTTCAGTTGTATGTAGTTAACTGTTATGTTAAGATATTGTCATTTGCACCTTGGATATGTAATGCTAAATTAAACTCCTAATTGTATGTGAAACATTTTGAAGTTACTGTCCAATATATATCTTATTCTGGTTAGTTTTGTATAAACTTTGATCATTCATGTTATTATTATTATTATTATTATTTGGGGTTTTACTTCTAATAGATGTTCTGATCACACATATTTTCCATTTACATTTATGTTGGATGTATATGCTTGTGAGTTGTTCAATTCTAGATATCTTGCTGTCCTTAGTTTCTGATACCTTTCTTCTATGTAATCAGTAGATGATATGCACGATTGAAGAACACACTGATTATTCTTATTTCAAGTTAGAGTTCCTTTTCTGGTTCCTCACCCACATACATTTATATAATAGAAATTAAAAGTTAACTATCATCAGTTAATCTAGGAATATGTATGAGATCTGTAAATTCATGTATTCTGTAGCACTTGATTTGTCCACTGTCTTAATGCTAAGACCCATCAACACCAATAGATGCATGTAGTAAATAAAGGGGGAAATTGCTGTGGGTAGATGCCTTGTCAGACGTCTTGAATGAAACCTCCCAGTTATGCAATCTGAACATGACTGTGTATAATGTCAAGGGTCTGTAAGAATTGGTTAGATGAACATTCTAACCGAGTACAAAGGACACATAAGTTTATTGATAGAACAGAATAAAAAACCAAGTCAGAGACACGGGAACCTTTGAAAGCTTACAGTGCTCATTTAGTTAATAAACACTGGAACTTTGTTGGTGTTCTCATTGGTTTCTATAAGCAAGGAAGGGCTGACTTGCATAGTTAAGGTGTCACAGGAGTTTTGTCTTATTTTTCTTTCTCGTTTGCATGAATACACGGTAAAGCATATGATGTTCAGTTTTGCATTTGACCATATTTTATAACCTTAGAATCGAGTTCCTGTTTGTGCACTGATATTCCAATTTGAATCCCCAACAGGTAGTTTAAACGATATAGAATTAGTTAGCCATAGTACAGTGTTGTTTTTTAGACGTTAAAATAGTAATGCAGGTACCATTTTCATTCCAAATTGACCATCTAGTTCTATTTGGAAGCCAGTGTAGAAATTGTGGGGTTTACAAGATTCTGTCTTTTTTAAATATCGTACTATATTTTCTCATGTTTTTTATGTATTATGCCACTCATATTATATGTTGGAATCATTCATGCCAATTTTTATTAATCATAGTTAGAGTTGAGCTTTGTCATATTTGGTTGGGAAAATAATTTTTTCCTTGTGGTTAGTGTTAATTCGGATGTTTTGATATTTATATTTAAGTTTAAAAGATCATTTTAATTGATGACATACTCTTGAAAGAGCAAGCATATTTACTTTAACCATTTTCAAATCCAATAGGAGTCATGAAGAAAGCTTAATTGATGTTTGAAATGGAATGAACATGGAATAACATGGAGCTTGTGTCTCGATGGAAGATGCCAAGTTAGACTTTCACCCAAAGACTTATGACAAGTAATGTATTCTTTTGGGCTTATTTCAGCTAGTTATTTGTGAAACAAGTCTAGTTTCTAGGTGGGAGTTGCTACTTAGAGAACTTAGTCTTTAAGCCAAATAAACTTAATAGTGCCTTTGGGTCAAGTTTATCGATTTGTGAATTGGACAAAAGTGATGCTAAGTGAAGAGACGACCTAAAAGGTTTTAGATAGCTTTGTTCTTGAAGGCTAGTCAACCTATTAAGATTGCATATTCCAAGAGCCAAACCTTTGGGTTGTGGGTGGGCCTTGGTCACCTTGGTAGGCAAATTTTTAAAGACAAACTTTCCAAGGTGGGATTAATTAATCCTTTATAGGATGACAAGAAAAGTTGGTCAACATAATATTTATGGTGAATCACTCTAAGTAGAAAATTTCAGAGTTAACTTATAGTATGGAAGCTAGGTTAACCTAACACTTAATGGTTTGTCGACTTAAAATTGTTGAGGCAACCTAAGTGTTTCACTAATTGACCAAAACTTTAACATTTCTTTGAATTAGGTGAATTATTTATGTGTTTTGGTTGGCTTGTGACACCAAATTTCATATTGAATTTTCTCTAAACTCTCCTATACTCATACCAAATGCCAAAGACAATTAAGAGGGTTGAAAGGTTCAAATCCAAGGTTTCATCCGTGCATTGAAAGCTCTTTTAGGTAAGGACTATATTGGTGCAATCAGTGTAGCTTGGTCTTGATAAGACCAAGGATGTGTTTTTAATGTTTGAACAATATGTTGATTGGATGAATTAAGTAGATCAAGCTTGATATGATATTTGATGGTAGACAAAGTCCAAATGGGTCGAGGTTAACCAAAGTCCAATAAGTAGTTGACAAGGAAAAAAACTAAGTGAATCAAGATTGACTAAACACTTGGCAATGGAGAAGTTCAACAGGTGTTTGCAGTGGAAGTCATAATGGGTCAAAGAGGGCTAGAAATTAGGCAAGTGAAGAAGGTCATGGAGGACTTGATGTTTAGCCGAGATGGAAGTCCAGACAAGTCATGCTTGACTAGTGATGAGATTCTAGAGGATTGAACTCTAGGAGAATGATAAAGTCCTGACAAGTCAAAGGTGACTAAATGTCAGACAATGGTTGAAGTCCTAAAAAATTAGTCTTTATATACTGAAAGTCATAGAGGGGTGAACTCTAGGTATTGAAAGTCTCGCGGGTTAAGGTTGACTTGAGACTAGACAAGTAAAAATCCTACTAGGTTGAGGCCAGTGGGATACTAGGCAACAGATGTAGTCTTAGATATGAGCAAGGCATGGGAAATCCTTGTAAGATGAGATCAATTAGATACTAAGCAAAGATAAAATCCTAGTAAATTGAGGTCAACTTGTATTAAGAAAATGAGAAAGTCCTGGAGATACAACGTCTCTTTGTACAACAAGGATTCAACCTTAGAGTGGTTAGAATCAGAGTGCTAATCGACTAATGAATTCAAAATTATGAAGTTGTGATTTGGTCAGATTTTAGGTTTACAAGAGTCAATTGAAGAACTTTGAACCATAAAAGGTTGGTTGTTCAGGGATTTGTGGTTTGGTGCAGTTGACTGCCGAAGATGACAGTCTACTGATGGAACAATTGACTCGGGCTGAAATGCTAACAAACAAAAGGTTTGGTTCAAGTGAACAGTCAACTAATTAATCAACTAATGTCATGAGCAATTAAGTGATATGGTAAGATTAATCGACTGATGCCAAAATAGAAAAATAGGAAAGAGCCAATGATAAATAAGGCCATGGCAACTTTCGAATTCCTTGCGTGTTATAATGGAACAGCCAATTGAAGTGCAAATTAGTCGACTTGTCAGAGACAAAACAATCAACTGATTGACATATTTCAGAACAAATAGAAGCTCTATAAAAGTGGGGTTTCAGGAGAGGTTTGACATCAGCTCTTGGATGGTTTCTTGGGGAGTGCGACTACATTTCAGAGCTATTTCGAAGCAATCCAAATCAAGCAAAAGAGCTCTCATTGTTCTAATCTTCATTTATTGTATTGCTTATATTTGCTTGTATTTTGTCTCGTCGCATTGCTATAAGAATAGGTTATTGCAAGATATTTCTCTGTTTCTAGAAGGTATCAGAAGAGGAGAAAAGGTAGTAGTGATTTCCGGAGTAATCTATCGATAGATCGTAGGTTGTAGAGTAGGAACTGGGGTTTCAAACCATGTAAATTAGTTTGTATGGTTGTCTGATTGTGTTTGTGTTTTGATGTTTATTATTGTACTTTCGTTGCACATTTATATCTTGTAAACCAGCATGATCTGACAAAGAAAGAGAACGGGCATCTATTCACCCCCTCTAGTTGCATTCACTGATCTAACAAGTGGTGTTAGAGCTTTGTTGGTTGTTTGATTAAACTTACCACCCAGAGGGTAAGGTGTTAGAGGAACCAGAATCAAGATGGACTTTGAAGATGGGCTTGGTTTCGATGTTCAAGCACCATCATTTGGAATCAAAGATTTTGCCTATTAGAGGTCAAGGATGGAATATTTCACTATGATGGATATCGAAGATTGGTTTGTCTTGATGGGAGATTTCGAAGTCTTAAAAGGACAAGAGGGTAAGAGCCCTCATGAGGAACAAATGGAACGAGGAGTTAATTCAAAAGTCCAAGGTAAACTCGAAGGTAATATAATTGTTAATTGATGTTTTGCCTATTGATATTCTATGTAGGATAGGGGAGTACAAAAATGCTCACGACCTATGGACGAAGCTAATCAAGTTTCATGAGAACCCTTCACCAGTACTAAAGGAGGAAGAGCCTATGGAAAAAAGGCTCATCAATTCACGAGTGGAATAATTCAAAGATTGAGAGGTGTTTAACATCATTGAAAGTTGTCGAAGCTTTGGCCTTTTCATCTGAGAGTGAAGAGAAAGAGAAACCTTTGACACCAGACAAGATCAAGCCACAATTGTTAACTCTATCATAGTAAAATGTGTTTACGCGCTCATTGCAATTGTTGACTCCAGACTCAAAGAAGATTAGTTATCCATTTCATCTCATCAAATCAAGTGGAAGAGGAATCATTCACCACTTCAAGGAGTGAGGGGAAAGTTCTACCCCTTCTAGTATTAAAGATTCCACACCTAAAGGTATATTAATTCCAATTGATAAAAGTAGTCACATAATACTTTAACGGAAAGAAAAGGGGACACCACAAGAATAGATGTCTCACCTGGGCAAGGAAAAGGGTTCAGTGACACCGAATATCTAGGAGAGTCTTGCTAAGAGCTTTTCTTGCATTGAAAGGACACTACAACAATAATGCCAAATGGAAGGCAACCCAATGAGCATATGAGGGAAGCTCAAGTCGTCAGGAGCTCCTAATGTAAACTCAGAGGTATCATTTAGTTTTATACACAATTTATATTGATGCACCTCATCGTGATAAAAAGTATGTTAAAATTAAGTACTATGATCATAGTGTAAGGGGAGCTCCTAATACCATTTAGTTTTTTTTATTTTTTCACAATTTAGGTACACTTTCCTACTCGTGGGAAGCACTAGATGAATTATATGCCTTTGGTAATGTAATGATTGCATTCCTTGCATCCAAGAATGTTAACATTACAAGGGGCACAATTCAACATTTATCTCCCCGGTAGTTAGCTTCAGTTTTCTATTTACTCGCTCCCAAAGACATGAATTGGGCAAATGAAATCTTCTGTCTCACTTTTTTTATATCCCCGTGTCCCACTTATTGATCGGACGGATCATATTAGATCATGTCAAATCTCAAAGATACATGATCTGATGTAATCCGTCTGATCAGTGAATGGGATACGGGTACATAAAAAAGTGAGATAGAGGATTTGCTCTTTGAATTGGGAGGGTCACAAGATGATGACTTTCACTTTTTACAGACCAATTCAACATTTATCCAAAAAGTACAACTGAACTAAATACGATCAAGATAACTTTCTATTGTACAGAAGCAAGGAGGACATCTCGAAGAACAACATGACAAAGAGTGAGATGAGAAGAAAGCTATCTAGCACGACCAAAATGACCTCCACCCCTTGGATGACATGATCATTTGCATAACTCAAGGACTTCACTATACACCTGATCGAGCAATGGATTTTCTAAGAAATCCTACGACCTCCATAAATAGGGAAGAGCAATATCACGAGCAAATTATTGATATGCTATAGGGTTGGAACCTAGATAACAACCTCAAATTGATGATTAGATTATGCGAACCATATGGTTGTGTCAGAGTCATACCAATGTTCGAATAATGAAAAAATGGTCTTTTGTCACGATAAATAATGATAAAATTCAGTTACAAATAAAAGATATATTAAATACATAAATAAATCAAAAATAATATATTACATTAATAAAAAGTTAATAAATATTTGAAATAATTAAATAAACACCACTAGTCTAGTTGTTTTAAAGTTAAAAAATATTTATCAAATCTGCATAATCTAATTGTCGAACTATTTCTTTCTCAATCGACAATATTACTAGCTTATTTAGTCTATTTTGTGACACTTAGACCAATGCAAAGACCACGTGATTTGGTCGCAGTTCACATGAGCGACCATTGTAGCATGTGACAACCACCGTGCTACGTGATTAGGTCACATGAGCAGACTTCGGCCACTGGCCTGCGTCGTGTGCCACAACCACCGCAAGAATAGTCGCGTGAATGACCATCGTTGTACGATTAGGACACAATTGGTGTCACGTGCTGCAAGATGAAGAAGATGGTTAGAGAGGTAGCTTATGATTATCTCTTATTCGATGGATCCGTGACTTGGTGAAAAGAACGCTGAAGAAGAAATCACGTATAAAGAAGAACAATGTCGAAGAAAAAATCGGGTGCAAAGAAGAGTCATGCATCGGTGCATGCCTCGAAGTTATGAGAATAGGGTTTAACAATCATTTAGGGTAGGTGCCTTTAATTTTTTAATATTATATAACAGTCCTCGAAGTTATGACATGATATTGTCTTTTGCATTCTACGTTTGATTACCGGTTTACCACAATGAACTTGATATAGCTTTATACCTCCTTTGTTTTACTGAAGATTATTTATGATAAGGGTTTCGAAATCTCGCTACCTTCAGAGGTCAGCTTAATTATGATGGACAATTTATATAGTATGATGTTAGAGATAGAGTAAGGTAGGAGTACTGATGTAGTCTCTTATTACCGAAAATTATTTATAATTTTATCATGCTTAATATGTGTTGTCTCTCTATATAAATTTTGGTACTT
>JBAMIE010000055.1:4955864-4972238 GCA_037177295.1 Kaempferia parviflora
AACGGCTAGCAGAACTAGCCGTTGGCCACCCGTTGTGAGAGGAGCAGGCGCCTGGTCCTTTACACCAGGCGCCTGCTGCGGACTGAGTAAGTGATCTCAGCTTACTCTCTCCTCTATATAAAGAGGAACTTAGCCCATGTTTTGGGCTAATGTTCTCCTCCACATTCTGAGCCTAAAAGACTTCTTCTTCCTCTCATTCATACTCATACTTGTAAAGAGGAAGAAGAGATCATTGTGAGAGGTTTGGTCTCACCGCCAAGAGACTAAGTTCATATTGGAAGTGTGCATAGCGTGGATCCTTGGATTAGTCACCTCGGCAAGAGGTGGATACCAAGTAAGTCTAGTGTGTTAGCATTGTACTCATTGTTTGTATTTGTTGTGCTACTAATCCATAGGAACAAGAGGTAAATCCGGATCATCAAGTTCCAACAGAATTTAGATGAGTTTTATTCTTTAATATCCTTTTGTTAATATCCTTATGTTGGAACGATGGTTCCTTCTTTGTGCTAAGGTTTAACTACGTTATTTTAATAGTTTGAAAATGAATTTAAGTTAGCTCTTTGTATTTTATCATGCATATTGTGCAAGATTGTTATGAATTTGAAGATTAAAGTGGTATATCTTGAATGAAAGACTATGGATACGGAGCCATAAACAGCTTCAAAGTTGTGGATAGTCATCAAGCTTGAAAATGGATCCAAAGATGCATGTGTTATTTTAGATTGTAACAATAGGATTTAGTTTCTAGGTAGAGTTTGTTATTTAGCGAGCTTTATCTTAGGTCATAGAGATGTTTGAAAGGTTATCTTAGAATTTAAGGTTGATTGAATGGGCAACCAAATTTTAATATTTTGGTTGACCAACATTTGCACAAAGTAAATGTTGTCTCAATGGTCATATTACAAATGTTGGTCAACCTAGGTGCTATTTTGGTAGACCAAAGTCCCTAGAAATGACAATTGAAGCTGCGTTTATAAGCTATTGTATAGGATATTTTGGCACTAATGCTTGCAAGAAAACATCTAATCATCCTCTATATTAATAATGTGCTAAAAGGAACATCAACAGACTTTGAAAGAAAACACAAAATTTCATCCTTAGATTTGAAGTTCTTCCAGATTAAACTCTAGTCACCTCGGTTTAGATCTTTATCTATAAAGTGAGATTGAGAGTTTTTTTTCTCATTGTTTATCTTCTTAAAATTGTGTTTGCTTTTAGAGGGCATCTAGAAACATGCCACATGGATTGTATCATTCAATAGAAAGTAACCAACAATAAGACGAACTTGCTTGAGACGACAAAGATAGGTCCCATGGAGTGAGCAAGAACTAGTTTGCTCAGGTAGAAGGTATCTAGCTTGATGTAGGATGAGCTCTAGATCAAGAAATGACTCGACTAGGGAGAGTTTAGTCAAGTTATGTCACAAAGTGTTATGTAACTCATCATTAAATGGAAAAAAAAATTATCAACCTTTTCATGAAGTTAATGAACTCTAAACATATACTCAAGATTTCCCTAACCTGGACCCAAAAATGAACTAAACCAAGAAGTGTTAGTTACAAGAATTGAAAATGTCACCTTGTTGCCTATAGTACGTCCAAATCCACATGGAACAGCCGCAACATCAACATCACCAATATGTGACTGAAGGTCCTTCCTAACCCTAGGAAAATAATAAAATACTATTATATATAATTGATAGTGAAGGCAAAATACAAGTTTTGATTCATAGATGCACTAGAAAAGGTTACAAGTGTAATGAAAACATAGCATGTGTTGAATTTTCACTTATTTCTTGTTTAAGCTGAATGCTCACCATGCAGCAATGAGTAACCCTGCCAGCTGCCTGGAACCAATCCGCTGAAAGGATGCTCTTTCATCTAGAGTATTGCTTATAGTATCTAACCACCACTGGCCATTAGCACTTCCCTCAATTCCTACCTAAGATTATTAAAGAAAAATTAATAATGTAAGAAAAGCACCAAAATAGGACTTAATATTCACAAATCTTCCATCTATATGACAAATACATTAAACACAATAGATCTACTTGCACTTTTCATCTTAATAATAGTTTATTGTTGTTTTTATCTTAATAATAAGTCAACAACTTATAAACAAGAATTATGGCTTGAACCATTTCACAATATTCAATCTCTGATTGGTAAGATACATCAGGGTCCTCATCTTATGGCTTGACTTTTTATGCCCAAAACCCTAAATCTTGGATTCTCACAAGTGAACAAATATTCTGTATTGGATATGCATTTGGTTCATAGTTTGGCTTCTTACTCAGAAGCTAATCCCTTACAACTTGAATATTTTTCTTAAGCCAAGATTGTGTTGCTTGTCTTCTTATTGGTAAGTTCATCTCTATGGCCTCGCTTCAACCCTAAGCCCTATCTCAATTTATGAACACTCAAAACCTCAATATCTTATGACTTGGCTTGTGGCTTGACTTTCCCTAGAAAAGAAAAATATTTATCATATTGTATGTACCACTCATAGAGCTCATTTTTTAATTGGCTTGGTATTGTTCATAGACCTTCAATATAATAAAATTCATCTGGTGTGAAGACCTTTGTTAGTCAATTTCCTAATCTCTGAATTCCACCTTTGGATTAAACTTGGTCAGTTTAATCCTTTTCTTGATAGGGAAACAATAATAAGAAACCAAATATTTTCATAATAAATCAAAACAAGTTAAGAAAATCCTGTCCAGGAGCATAAACCAACTTTCATACAGCAGTCAGAATCCATAAGAGTAATATCATAATTAACACGTGGTAAATATCTTACACTTTCTTTAGCAGCAGACATTGCCAGGAATCCAGCCCCCATTTCCACCTCTTGCAACCCCACTACAACTAAACCAACTTCTGATGCTGCAGTACCCAACCAGGACATGAGGGAATCAGGAGATGCTCTTTCTTGTCCAACATTCCAAGTACCAGCTAAGATCTTAAGATTTTCAAATTTTGTATATGATTGTTCCTTTTTGGCAAGTTCTATTCGCAATAAATCATCAAAAGGTCCAGGAGATCTTATATTCCACCCACGTATCCCACCATGTTGTGCCAGTGTGAATATATATGAGCCTCCAACAGCCATCTTTATAACTGGACTGCTATGTGCAATCCATTCTCCAATCAGATTGCAATCAAGATCAATGACCTGAATATTGCCACTAGCATAACCCACCCATAACCGTGGCCCATGTGTACAAATGCACTGAACAGAAGAAAAATGATGCTGAACCTCTTGCAATCGATTCCCATTTCCATCCCACTGAACTAGTGATCCATTTGTACATCCAGTCCAAACCATTCCATCCATTGATGTAGTTATTGCTTCCGTTCTCTGATTATCTTCTCCGAATGGCCCCTTTGATGCAACTCTGCGAACAACACCAGCTGCTCCTAGAATGGCATTACGTGAACGCTGGAAAAAACCAACCGAACCCTGTGACTTTTCCTTCTTTGATGAGGAACCAATCTTTGGCTTCGTCTCATCGTCCAAAGATGGATCTTGTGAAGATGGAATATCAAATCGATTCTCTACTTGGCCATCTATACCAAACACTTTAAGAAGATCCCTTGTGCGAGAATCCCTGCACAACAATAAAATAGACATGCAAATTGGCAATTAGGATCGCACCAACAAAACGATAATTTGATGTATACTGTAAACAAGAAATTATACCATAGTGCAAAGGATAAGCTAGTGACAGTCCATACTTTGGATCTGCAATTATCAGATGCCATGAATTTCACATCCGTTGTAGGCAAGTTCCAAACACCATTTGTCGTAGCTTGGCCCCTCAAGTCAACAAACGACCTCTCAATTAGTGATGCAGCCATATGTCTTTCCTCAAAAGTGAAAGAAAGGGCTTTTTTAATGGAATCACAAGGCCAAGCCTTTATAACTCCCCCCTCAGAACCTGACCATATTTCACCTGGAATTTCAAATGTAATTATATGAATTACTTAGGCATAGAAATCAATGAAGAAAACCAGATAATGGTGTAGTCATCTCCACATTCCAGGAAAGAGTGTCAAACATAATCCAATGAAGAAGATAGAGGTTAAATCCAGAAGATAGATTTGAATTTATTTCCAATAACCAATAAAGTCCAAATTCCTCGTATAGGAACTGTGGCCGTTTGAGCTTCTTCTGCGATTCAAAGCGAATTGAATAATTGATGGCTATTAAGGAGAGTTTGATTCCCCATTTATCTGATTCTGTTGAATGTTTGGGGGTTATGTAAAGCATCAATACTCAATCAGCTACTTAGTTATGGATATATGCAGATCCAGTGATGATGTTGCAGATTAAATAGACTATTATATATGAGGCCGATGTTGTGGCTAGGTTTATTTTGGAGAGGGGTATGTTTTTGTGTGGTGTCATGGTGAAAAAATAGTTGGTCCTAGAAAAAACAAAAGACTCCTTTCTTTTCAGGAGGTGCTCATAGATTCTATTCCTAAATTATAATTGTTTAGATGATCTTTGGGAACCAAAATTCTTGGGGCAATTGAGAATAATCCAGCAAATTGTGCTGATTTTCCATAGAGAAGAAAGATAGGCTGAGTTATGTCAGACAATGGTTACCACCGACAAAGTATTGATCAAACAAAAGATATGAAGTATGGTTCCTAAGGCAAGATATCAACTTTTCGCACAAGGTAGCACGAATCTATGCCTCAAAGATACAACAAGGAATTGCAGCAACAGGTGAAACACCATATTGTTACAGATATCCAGTATAAGCAGCAAAAGAGGTTCAAAAGAGAATGCAGAAAGCTTTTCTTTTCCTCCAGTGGTCTACTCATTTATAAATGGAACCACCCAAACTAACTGAGAATATTAAAATATAAGATTCAACTCAGTAACAACTGGGCCTCTATAATAAGATAAGCGCACTCAGTGTCTTCAATCAATAGTTTGTCCTCAAAATCCATCCATCTCAACCGTTGATCTCATTGCATAAATAAATATAGAAGTTCTAGACTTAATCAAAGCGTATTCATTATATTTTTCTATTATATAAAAACATTTTGAGATCGATCTTGTTTATAATTATGCAGGCATATTAATAAGTCCACCTTCTAAAAAACAAAACCGGCATGACTCTTGAAAGATTTTCCAGGAATAAAGAAACAACAGATAAAATATCGGGAAAATGAAAACCTAGCGGTGGATGGAACCTAGACGCGTTCCTCTACTCTAACATTTCTTTTGGATATAACAAAACCACAGCTTAGTTCAGTAGTGCTACTTACCATAGGAAGTGATGACCATCGACAGCACGGGAGAGCGGTTATGCGCTTGCCACGAGAGGCCTTCTCTAATCGGGGAAACTCTACCAACATCTCCAGCAGAATTCGTGGTGGTTGGCTGGTCCATCTTCCATGAACGGATCTTTCCATCCTTGTGTCCGCTCCATATCAACCCATTTGCGGCATCAACCTCCACGCACAGGGTCGGCGACGTGCGGCACGACTCCCTGAAGGGAGCGCTGTATTCTTCGCCCTTTTTAGCGATTCCGCCGGCCTCCCATTCTCGGAAGACGTCTTTGAGGCTCCACACGCGCATCCCGGACTCCTGGCCCGCCCAGAGCTGGGATCGGATGCAAACGATGGTGCGGAGGAAGGAGCCGGCCTGGGTGTCGCAGAGCGGATGAGGCCGCAGCTCGAGGGCGGGCGGTCGGTCGGGGTGCATCGCGGTGCGCAGGGGCACTCGAAAGATGCCGGCGCCACCTCCGGCGCCCGTGAATTCAGGGATCTTCCCGGGGGCTCCGCCGTACTCCGACATGACGCGCTCAAGGGTGGGCGCCCCATCGGAGTCAGAGATGGAGGACCCTCCGCCGCGGCTGTCTAGAGAGAAGGTGTGGGTGAAAGAGGCGCGGTAGTCGGAGGAGGTGCGGGCGTCATCGTCGAGGCTGAACTTGCGGAGAACGCTGCGGCGGGCGGAGCTGCTGAGGACAACGGCATCGCGGCCAAGGGCCTGGCTGTAAGAGATGGGCTTCCGGTGGGACGGATTGGACCGCACGTCCGCTGCCGTGGCGTCTGGGTCCTCCTCCTCCTCCTCCTTCTCCTTCTTCTCATCCATACAAATCCCAACCTCAAGGAGATGAATTCAACAATCAATCAACTCTGCTCGATTCTTGTTCTTGGTCGGGACTCGGGATCGGAGGAGAGCGAGAGATGATGAGGAGCAGAGGCGACCTGTTCGCGGGGGATTACAGGTGGCACTGTCCCTATCCACCCGTTTCGTTTCGTGGACGTGGCCTATGGCCCTAGTGACTTACCTATTAAATTTTAATTCTTTATGATAACAATAATTAAAATAATAATAATATTCTTTTTATTTATTTATTTATTTATTTATTTATTTTAAGGAAAACAGAAAGTCAGTAGACCTGTCTGGTTTTGATGCGGTGTCCGCGTTCCAGTGGATTGGTGGACGGAGAATGGCCGATTTCTAAAGGTAGACGTCGCGACTGGCCGCCCTGCCTATTTCTGCTTGGAGGTCCAATTAATGCTAGCGGGCCCAACGTAAACGGATGAATTATTATTTTCTATAATTTTCTAAATTTCGTGCTTTCATTTTCAATTTTTTCCCATCTCAAAGAAAAATAAATGTTATAAAATAATAAAATATGTTGTTATTGTAATTTTGACTTTTGGGAAGTGGGCACATTAATTTAAATTAACTTTCTATGCAAATTAGTATAACGAATATAAGAAAATTAATAATACATATACGAATATGTTGTTACACATGTATTAAATGTGTAATGTAATATATGAATATAATAAATTAAATTAAATAAGAATATATCAAGATCATATAGTAGTATAACGAAAGGAACACTCTCAGGAACTCTAGAGTAAACTACTATAACAGACTTTATGGTAGTGTAATACATATTAATGAGAAAAATTTCTAATAATACGTCACAGCTGAATCTCAAACTCTCGATCCTTAATTGTAATGAGAAAATTTTTTAATAATACATTACAGTGGAATCTCGAACTCTAGATTTATAATTGATTAATGAAAACAAATTCAATAATGCAGCTGAGTCTTGAACTTGAGATTCCTGATTGAAATTACTAATAAATTTTTAAATTATTTTGTGTGAAAAAAAAAAGATATTAACGTACTTTTGAGCTGCTTCACCAAATGAATTGAAAGTTATTTAGTAAAAGATCTAGATTCTTAATAAAATAGTAAGATAATGCATGATTTTATTAAAAAAAAAAGAACACCTAATTACTCTTAGGTGGCATTTATTTTATGGGTTTAGAAGAAAGGAATAAAATTATTCTTAAATAAAGACAAGCGTTTGGTTAATGGGTTTGAGAATAAGGAAATAGAATTATTCCTAAATATTTGGTAATGAACAAAACCAAATCATATAAATGAGTTTAGAATTCATTACTGATTCTTAATCATTCTAGCAACAATAGTCTTGCAGCTCCGACAGCGTCAAGGAGTGGCAATAGCCGCCGATTGTGAAAAATGAAATGAAATAATTAATTAATTAATTTTTTAAAAAAAATGGAAAAATTGAAGAAATAAAGGGAAAAAATGGGGGAAAACAATAAAAAATAAAAAATGGAAAATAATGAAAATAAATGGAAAATAAAATTAAAAAAAAAAGGGAAAATTGGGGAAAATAAAAAAAAATGGGGAAAAAACTAAGAGAGAATAAGAGGGGAGAGGGATTTTTTTTAAATAACTTTAATTAACAAAAAGTAATCATATCTGATCAGAATTTGTAAACTAAATAATAATATTAGAATGACTAAACTCATTCTCATTCTAGTCTACTGTCAAGCTCATTTCCATTCTCATTCTCACTCCTACATTACAAACCAAACGTCACATTAGAGTTGGATGACACTCCCACCTTATTTATTCATTGGATAAATTTGAAAGTGCTCATAATAGTACGTCGAAAGCAGGGTCACTTCAATCATTATTGAGGCCATAGGCAAAAAATACTCAAATCTTTAATTTTTTTTAAAATATAAATTTATAAAATAAATTTTTATATAAAATTTAGTTTTTATTTTTTTAAAAGAGGTAAAATTATTAATTAAATTTTTTATATTTAAATTTGAATAGTAAATCTTTTTTATTGATAAAATTATAAAAATATTATTGAACATAAAATAAATAAAATTTTATTAATTTTAATTTTTTTTAAAAAAATCTTTATATGAAAGTTCTATTATTCTTTAGATATTGCTTAAGCTATCTTTATATGAAAAAAATATATTTTTTTTTTTAAATTTGAGCTTATCATTACTTTTAAATTTTTTAATTCTAAAAATAAATCTAAACCATCAATATCATGTTTATAAAAAAAAATAAAGTTCAAATATTTTTTTTAGAAAATCATCGTAAAACAATTTTAACTTTTCTACCTCGTAAAAAAATCAAAATTATTTTCTATATTTTAAATTATTTAAACAAGTAAAGAAATAACATAATCAATACTATCTTAATTAAAATAATTGATTTTAAAAGATATTAAAAAAATTACCTCATTAATTTCATTCTCATCAAATTATTTATTTCTTTCAATTATATATTTGTCATGAAATATTTATTTTATATTTAATTCATTTGTAAATTTTTTATAGAAATCATAACAAATGTGAATATATTTTTCTCTATAATTATTAAAATTGATATAATGCAATAACAATATTTATATATTTTTAGGATAATTAATGGGAGGCGGTCAATTTTACTTTATATAATTTAAAAAGAACCAATTTGATACTTGAAAAAAAAAAATAACATTTTGGTTTGGGTTGAATAAATGAGGAACTCTATTCCTTAGAAAAAGGAAGATCACCAATAAGTGAGTAAAAGGAACATCACCAATAAGGGAGTAAAAGGGTGTCCTTTAAGAGTATCATCTGTAAGGGAGAGACAAGATACAAGAACACTACACGAAAGAGGAAAAGTGCGTGCGAATACTGACAAAAGAAGGGAAGGACCCGTGAAGGGCTTCAACTTTCATTTCTCGGCCTGTTTCGAGGTCTACACTAATACAATCACGACTTATGTTGTATTTGATATAATGAAAAGGAAGTCAGTTTGTTTAATTTTTTTAAAAAATATTTAAATATTTAAATAATTTAATATTTGAATGAACAATTTTAAGTGAAATGGAATTTAAAATGACTCATTCTACTACGCATTTTATATCTTAAAAACGCTCTATCAAACAGAATGACTCATTTTATAATTTTAGATAAAAAAATATGATAAAGTAAATAAATTAAATCAAATAAGATGGTCTAAACAAGTGCCAACTAGACTAGCTTAATAGACCGAATCGATCGAGCATATCAATCAAGCCTAAACCTAAACCAAATAGAACGAGCCAGCAGACAAATATGCTGAATATAAATTAATCAAACACATTCAAATGAATTAATGGAATAAATTATTTCACTCGTCGTTTTGTTCTGTTCTCAGGCTCATTTAGCATTCTATTCAACTTCATTCTGCTATCATACATAAATTTACGGGGAACAAATTCATAAAACACTTCATCGGACAGGTTTCTTCAAACCACAGATCAAGAATAGATTCTTGAAATCGCACATTAAATAATAATTTAGTTAGAGCAACCTTTTCTATACTTGATAATGAAAGTTGATAATTACAAAAGAGCAAGTACTTGCATTCACTTGATTGCTTCAAAAGGTGAGGGTGAAGAAAAATCTTATTTGCAGGAACATCACAGTTGCAACATTGATATACAAGAATATTATAGACATGTGAAGTGCATTGCAATTCGATAAACCCATCATATTAATATGATGTGTGCGGGCGAATGGGGTGTCTTCGACTCAGCTGGAACCAGGAACCTTTGTGAGATATGAACGCGCCACTTCTAACATAAGAGAAGCTTCTTTCTTGTACTGCCAAAAGCAATTTTAAAAATGATACAAAAATAACATAGTTGTAATTTCTTTCACAAAGACAAATAAAGTTTACAGACAAAAACAAGGACCGATTGAATGCAGCAAGTTGATTTAGTACAGAAAAAGCTACAAATTTTACATCCGGTGTTAATATGGCCTAGACCCAGAGAAGACATAATAATTATACATGCTGAAAATATAGGTTGACAAAGAAAACACCGTATGAGAAGACATACTAATTTGATAAAAGGGATTACCTGATTATTTTTTATATTTGTCCCTTCAAAAATATAGTTCTAAATAGCCGAGGCAGATTGGAATCGCATGATTATATCGAGCTTAATGATTAGAAAACTAAACGCTTAATGATTAGAAAACTAAACGGGCTCAATCAAACTCAATATTCACTGAGCTCAAAATTTAATGTTCAAACTTGTTTATCAAAAACTTTATCATTGTTTTAAAAAAGCTTCTATCGTTCTGTTAAGAAAACCTGTGTGTATGCCCCAAACATGACTGCATAAGCATTCATGCAGTGAAATGCATAAAGTCATGGCTGGACCTAATCTTATATAAGACTAAGTTTAATATTACAGAGATAAGCTATTGTCTAATACAAGGCATACCAAGTCCTATACCTATATAATTCAGAAAGAATTAATTACTTGAATATAATGTCATATTTAGGATTGTTATGTTGCATGTATAGATACATGTAATTACCCTTTATGAGCTATAAATGCAATATAATTTTCTCCTTAAATTCTACATTGTATTAGAGCTCTCTTCTTACAATTTTGAAAGTTTATCTACCCATTTATTTGATGTACAATATAGCAATAACTACAATAGGAAAGACAGAATCTCAAATTCCTAGTTTTTCTTCCAGTAAACATCTAAAGTTTCCAATCTTACCTCAGTGTCACTGTTAGTTTCGGAATGAAATATCGCAAATAACTTTCATAAGAATTTTTAAACAGGACTAACAAATTTAATATCCCTATCTGACAATTGATGTGGATGGCACATGCAATCTAACAAGTTCTTTAAGGAACAACTTGGCCCCCTGAGATTTCATCAAATTTTTTGTAACATGAAATGAAATGGACCACTTCAAATATATATATAACCACTATGATGGAATCATGACTCCAATTTGTGCAAGGCAATCCTAGAACAAATTTCATGTTAAGGTCTCTCTAAGAGGTAAATCCGTCACCTTAACGGCCCCCCTAATGCTGGCCCCCCTAATGCCGGCCCCCAAGGATATGGAGGAAGGTTCATGCATGTACATAGGCGGAAGGTGCATGGTGGAGTAAATCCTAGGTCGGCAGTTCCTGAGAATGATGGATAAATACTGATGCTTTTCTAAGTATGTTTTGCTTAGTGATTTTGGTTGTTTGGCATATGTGGCATTAAAACACAATTATAGCTGTCTGACTTAAAGGATGGCCATATATAGTTATGTCTCTTCTAGAACAAATGAGACCACCTGTGTGTGATCCTAAAATTAGGAAACCGGAATCAAAACACAGGAAATATACACTTGTAAACAGGTAACTATACCTCCTGATTATTGATGTTTAAGTTTGTATGCAAACATAAATATTAAACAATGGCATTTGTAACTAAAAATTATGTTGTTTAGTGCAACCATTAAATATCAGTACCATATTGACTGTATTGGTCGAGATGGGCCTGTCGGCTTGACAATTACGATGTGGTGCAAGTCCAGAGCTGAGAACCTTGAACCATCAAAAGTGGCTTCCCGTGACAATTTTAACAGTGAATACAATCTACGACAGCTCCAGAGAATGATTGCTGTCGTTGATGCATTAACAAAGACAGTTGAGTTCAATTTGCATCTCTATTATTCACTTATCATAACAAATGGTATTATATAAATTAGGTTGCCTGAGTTAATGCAATGGTTCAATTTTCACTCATATTTAATGTTCAGTCACGCAATGCAAAGTCATTTATTTAGTTTTTTTTAGTGACTGGAAGCATAAGGTGATCCGAAATAAGAGTGAGGACAATATAACATGCCTCATCAACAGCACCACTTTTGATTTTAGACTGCATGATGCACCACCTTTTGAAATGTGCACCTACAAAAAAAAAGGTGAATTACTTTGTTGCGCCAAATGAAACAATCAAATCAAGAGGTGGGAAAAAGAACAATAAGTGATTCACCCACTAGCAACATACCAACTCGGATATCAAGCATACTAGAAGAGTTGGAGGCTGTTTTCAATAACCACTTACAATGCACCTGAGATAATAACATTCTACAAATTACATTTACAAAAAACTCAGTATATTAGTTGAGAAATCTTCAGTGATAAAAAGTTAAACTGAAGAAGCTAGGCAACTAGACAATATTCTAGACAGAGCATTGTTGATATGTCTTTCTCAACAATCATCATCAAATTGCAGTTCAGCGGCAATTACGTGTCACTACATGCATATTAAGAATTGTTATTAAAATCTTATATTTTTTCAAATAAAAATATACAATTATTTTTCTTTATTAGCCGATCTCACCTAGTGGGATAAGGCTTGGTGTTGTTGTTATTCACTACTTCAAGTAAAATTTAAGGAGACCAAACAACTGTAAGGACCTATAACAGAACCCCTATCATTATTTCATACATTCAAGACTAAAGAAAGCATTTGATTTTTTTTACCAATTCCCTTATCTCTTGTGAGTTTATTCATACACGCACACAAACCCCTGCATGTAATCTCAATTGTCACTATATAACTAACAATATTCAAAGCTCTTAAGTTACTCTAATTTACATCAAATTAGTGTCTGCCTTGGTCTTTCACATATTACTTGCACCCTCAACTTCCATACATCATAAACACACCAAAAAAATCATAAACATACTTAATGTAGCATGAAAAGAATTTCCTCATTTGACATTGGGAAGCCATCAGTGACAAACAGACCAATCAATTCACTAATGGCATTTGATGATTTAAAGAAAATAAAATGGAGACTCAGCATGCACCTCAAAAGAAGAACCAAATGGAACATCATGCACCTGCTGAACAGTTTCAAATTCCTAAAAAGGGAAATTATTTGAGTTTCCGATAACAGAAATGTCAAAGGGTGGATGGGACAGAATCATCACAAACATATGAATTTATCAAGAAACAAGGACATAAGTAGAGAAACACCAACACACCAATGTTCCTTTATTGGGTGAAAGTACAGCATGCTGCCACTCTGTCATGGCTGTGTCTGGAGGACACATGGGACTATGACATACTGACCGTAAGGTTATTTCCCTGACTTGGCCATCATATTCCTCAGAAACATGCCATGGCCCTACCTACAAAGACATAAAACTAAAATTATTCCTATCCATAGTTCACAGGTGGGCGAAAAAAATTGATGTCCCAAAGTTCCTAAAGAAAATAACCAATAAATCTTAGCATGCCAATTAAATTTCAAGTTCAGATAAAAGAAAAAAAGAACATTAGCATTATGCCAGAAATTATTTTGCATGCTAGCAAGATAATTCAAAGGCATCAAACAGGATCGCCGGTATTAAATTTCTCAGGAAGAATATTTTGTTATGAACAAGGACTAGAAGAAACACAGGATAAATGAAGAATGTTAGCATCTGTAAGATAGAAAATCAGTTACGAATGTTGTCTTTTTATTATGTTAAAAAGTATTAAGGTTAATATTTTTGTTAAGGTTTATTTGCACATGGAATATTTTACTTTATAGATATAATGAAGTCATATATATCAAGGTTTAGTTTGTTTTATAGTGTAGCAAAGGTTCAGTACCATTCTGGGACAGTGTTGCAGAATGCCGACCGTGAACAAAATGATATAGTTTTGATACAATGTGTGCTGATATGAATTATGATGGGCTTTATTCCTTTAATCCATTCCACTCAGTTTGTTTATTTTCAAACACTAACAATTACAAGGTCGATTCAATTAAAAATTTAAAGGAATAAATTTAAGAAAATATATAGTAAATATGGACTAATCATACCTTACTAATAGTATGAGTGTTGTGCAATAGGGCATCAGGTAGTCGTTGAGTGAGATCAACCTCCATGATTAAATACTACTCACAGGTCATTTGATATTGAAAATCATTTTTCCACATGTCCATCAATATTTCACATTGGACTAGCATAATTAAAAGCGAAAAAAGAATATAGATACTCATAGGAACCCAAGCTCTAATCTGACAAAGCACCATATGAGTTTCGGGACCATAATAATAGGAAGGTTGTTAATACAATGAACTTTGATCAAAATCAATCTTACCTAAGCTCTCGTCATTCGTGGTTATCATATGACTGATTTGATTTACCACCCTTACATTAACTCCTTTTGTAGTAGTTAGATATCAAGTTATTAGACAACATACTATCCGAACCAACAAATTAGATTCTGAGCATCGAGTTTAAGTCAGATTGGATTTGGATCAAACCCATTATATACACATAGTGACTAGGGTCATACCTCCCCCATGCAAAAGCCGTTGTGCTAGGACAAAATGCCCACACCTATATCTTGTCGTGGGGCAGTTTGGGGTGAGAGATATCACCTTTGGCTCTAATGGTGACTAGGGTCATAAGGGTTCATATCAGAATGGATTTATACTTGTTTTCACTAATTTAGGGCTGAACCAAAATTTTAACTAGAATGAGATTCTTCAGTTAGGTCGCGTCAAGTTGAATTAGTGATTTAATTGAGTGTTATATAATCTCTCTCCTCTCCTCTCTCTCCCTACACAATTTTATCTCTCCATGCACTCATCGTTCGTCAACTGCTTCTCCAAAATTCATGTGATGCCACTATCACACCATGTTCGCCGCACAAACAACACTAATCGTTCTCTTATTTTACTTGGGCACATAGTACCACTTAGAGCTGAAACCAACAAAAGTCATTGTTTCTCTATGTCCCATTGGCAAATCCTCATGCACCGTCACTTCCTCTTTTTTGCCTCTTTCTCTCTCTTTTTTTGTTTGGTCTTAGGTAAAGTTTGATATTGCGATGAACACCCAGCATCACCAGAGGGGAAGGGGTGAATAATAGTACACCTGCAAGTTACAATTCACTTTTTCACTTGCAGAGATTTCAACAAGGACATATAGATAAATATAGTTGAACAAATAACACGTCGGTAAAAGGTGGAGAAACCTTAATACAAGAAGTAAATAAGAAAGCTTAAGAGGAGACAACAATTCTATAAGTTGTATTTGTATGTTAACGTGTGTCGTATTTCTCCCTCGAGCTTCTAGTCTCTTTTTATAGCCTCCACCTCGAACTACAAAGTCTGTTGATTTGATGAGTTTCTAGCCGATTGGAAGGCCTCATCGTCAACCAAATAATGTCGGCTTTATCCACAGCCTAATCCACAATCAGGTCTCTCTTATTGCCATTGCTGATGAGACCAGGTCTCTCTTATTGTCATTGCTGATGACACCCCCCCCCCAACGCGTGCACGCGCGGAAGTCAATCTAGATCTCTGCTGCCTTATTCAGATCTAACCTGGATCATGCTCCACGTGTACATCCAGTTGACTTGGATCCTTTTTTGATTGCCCGGCTCTCCCATATTAGTTAGCTCCGAACCTGTTCAACGAAGATAAGATATTATCAAGTGCATCGATTGACTTGATGCATTTCTAATCAACCAATGTTTTGGTTGCCTAGAACCTTATTCTCGGTGCTCAGAAGTTGACTCAAGTCTACTAAGATTGGGTCTGCCTAAGTTGATTTCTACCCTTCGTCCAAGTATAGTTCATTCAACTGATCTCACAACAACTTACCTTAGCAGGCTTCTCGTCCCTCGAATGCACCAAGCCCTCACTCTCTATGCTTCCTTTTCGCTCCATAAGTGTACTCTTCTATCAAGTCTCTGACCCCTCGAATGCATTGAGCCCTCACTGTCAATACCATCCTTCTTGCATGCTTGTGTCTTTTACTCTAGGTATATTTATCTCTAGTACTTATCCTTCCGGTCTCTAGGGTGTCTCATACCACCCTTTTCTATACTGCAACGACCCCTAAGTCATTGGGGGCTCTTGTGTGTTTTTCTAAGTCCCTACACACTTAGATAACAAGGCAAAGTCTAACTTAAAACCTATGTCCAAACATCAAAACCCGTAGTTAAACCACTTGGGGTACAAATGATCTCCCCCTCAACCATTCAAGGTGCTAACAAAGTTGACCCCTTCTTTTGTTGTCATGCGTCCAAGGCATCATTGTAACTAGCATTACCCAAGCACATTAATTTCAAATAAGTTGGAGGTAAGAATCTGGTGAATTTTGCCTTGTGGTGATGTTAAAGAATTACTAATTTGGAATAATTATGACTTATTATTTAGTTAAACAAATCTACTTTTTCACATCATGAAAACGCCTACATG
>JBAMIE010000055.1:5007049-5018532 GCA_037177295.1 Kaempferia parviflora
CAATTGCGTCTGTAATTTTCATATATTGTCAAACATCAAAATTCAAGCTTGAGTCAACTCAATCTTAGTCAAACTGGTAAACTTGATTCAGGGACAATTGCACCAACAGAACAAAGTTCATCATTAAAAATCTCCTCCTCATTATAAAATGTGGTATACAACGAAGTAGGAACGAAGTGTTTGTGTGACAAAATTGCACCAATACGCATATAAAAAATATTACAAAATGCAGGAAGAAAGGTTATAGGTTGTAGTGCTCAAATATCTTTATACTATATAAATCCAAAATCACTAACATCTAATTGATATCAACTACTATTTGTATGTAGAAAAATGGTGAATGCTGATTCTTCCGGTGGATAGATGAAATAGAAGAAAAATAGAAGATTTCAACAACTTCATCTTCTAAAAAGTTCAAGTTAAGGTTAAACTTTCAACGGTTATGTGAGATTTTTTTATTATTATGTTTCTTTTTGTCTAGAAGTCTGAAATACTTTTTAGTAATAGTGTTTCCATTAGTATAATTTTAATGCTTATAATTAGGGTTTAGGTTAGGATTATTTTAATTGTTTATTATTATTTTTCTTTTTAACTTCACAAGAGAGTTAAGTATTATTTTTTTTTTCAATATAGAGGAGACATTACTATTTGATAAAAAAAAAATATAGGAGCGTATAGTTATTTAGCCTAATTAATTAAAATAATACTACAAAAGATGCATTTAGGTATATTTTGGATCGAGTTCGGATTCTGTTCTAGATCCATTTTGAGACGGAGCCTCTAAGGAAACGACGGGGGAAAAAATCTTCTAAATCAGTCAGGGACTTTGACCGCCGGAAGTGGTTCGGATAAGTCTCCCTCTCTCCTCTCTCTCTCTCTCTCTCTCATCCTCTGCTATGGCGGCGGTGTCTTCGGACTTGGCCTCGGCCTTCTTCGGACTCGCGATGCGGCACGCTGGCTTGGCCCACGGCGTCCGGAACTCAGTCCTGTCGTTCCCTCGCTTACGGGCGTCTAAGCCTCTCTTCGCATGGGCATTTTCTGCCGGCGGGATAGTCAACTCCGCCTCGGGACGGCTTCCAATGGTTATGAGATCGCGGTGCGTTTCCCGTCGATTCGCCGCTTCCGCTTCTGCAACAGAGGGAGAATCAGATGTCCTGACCAAGATTCCGCCGGACGACCGCATCTCTGCGACCATCATAACGGGGTTCCTTGGCTCGGGAAAGGTAACGGTTTTCTGCTCCTGTTCTGAGCATTGTCTGCCGATAAATAATGTTTCTGTTGATTGCTGGAGAAAGTAAAGGCTAATTTTTGGGGTACTGAAGGCGCGGCCTTTTTTTTTTGTTTTTTCTACACAGTTTCAAAAAATCTTTCTTTTATTAAAATATTCTGTGGCACTATTTTTATGATGCACTGTATATTAAAAAGTATGTTTTTTCTTGTACCTGTCTCAATGGAAATTCAAATTTGTAACTTTTGCATCCATAATCCTTCGGAATGTTTGATTGCTTCATGTTGCATTATTCTGGATTATTTGTCTTACACTACTATACCAAGATCTTAGAGCACTTTTGGGCCAATTTCTGCAATATACAGTTTAGTGATTGTTTTTGTCTAGCAAAATCTAGTGTTTATTTAGACTTCTTATGGTTCTTTAGGTATGTTCTCACTGTCTTCGTTGCAGGAAATTTCTACCTTGATATCTCTGAATTCTTTAGCTTTATCTTGCTTCATAAATAGTGATGTAGAAGTACGAATAACTTCATGAACATGGAGCAACTTAAATTGTTGGAACTCACAATTTGTTTGTTGTAATCAGTAGAGAATCATAGGATCATAAATGTTTCAATGGGAAAATGATGAACCTTAGTCTATTTTGATACAGTCTAACCATGTATAGACTTGCTTGATGCGGAAGTATACCAAGAAGAAGCCAGTACTATATGGTTATGTTTACAGTAAATCATTTTCTTACGCTTTGCTTTGGTATTTATCATAATTTGATCAGACAATTTTTTTATTGATTTTGACAGACAACATTGTTAAATCACATTTTGACTGCTGACCATGGAAAGCGCATTGCAGTCATTGAGAATGAGGTATGCTATATAATTTTGTACCACCCATGGAACCTCATGATAGGACTGTACTTTTCTACAGTATCACAAATTACTGAAAAATTAATTTGCAGAATTATTATGGTTGCTCTAGTAATTTTGTTATGTACACGTAAATTTTGTGGTGTCAAATGAATTAGAATGTTTTGATACATATTTTATGCGGTCATGCTGATTCAATTGAGCTTCCTTTGCAATGTTATGTTCAAATTGGGAGAAAACTTTTAGAATTGTGTGTGATTGTCATGTGCTGCTTAAAGTTAAACAAATGACTTTTAAGATCGTGGTATGATTCAAGTTACTACATAGATTGAAGTGCTGGGTATTCTATACAAAATAAATATATATAGTAAGGAATAAGGATGAGGATGCTAAGATGAGTTTGTAGAGTTACTACTAAAAAAAATCAATATTAATATTTAGGAGCAATTAGATGTTGATCAAATAAATAATAAATTGAGAGAAAATAAGACGAAATCACACATACACATGTTTAGAGGTAACCCATAGATTTTATTGTTAGAAGAGTTAAATTTATTTGAAGGGAAGGTGCAAGGGATGGAGAGATGAAAAGAGTAATGTGATTTTAATATTATCAGTGGTATATCCTTGCATAAAATTCAATCTCGGGATAGCATTTCTGTCTCCAACCCCAAATAGTCGGGAAAGCATGATGAGAGTGAATAGATGGACAAAGTAATATGGAAGAAATGGGCAATATAATAACAGACGGGAAACATCAACAAGGAATTTTGATTAAAACTAATTTCTAAGTATATTTGTCATGCCAATGATGGCAGATGCTCTTACATTTTTTGCTGATGTGACAACTCAGTTGATCTTTAATTTTTGGTTAAAGAATATGGATATTGAGAAATAGAATAAAGTTCCAGTCGAACTGTGTTATCTCATCTATTCTGTAAACTAAAGTACTTCTTTTCTAAATTTTTATAATGAAATTATATTATCTGACAGTTTTTATAGAGGAGTTGATGCACTGTTTTTTTTTTTAGGATCCTACATAGTAAACTTCAAAAGTGCTTCCAATAATTTCAGATTGTCTTATTCTTTTTATTCCAACCATCCAATATAATGGAATTTTATGATGGTAAATATGATTCAGAAACACACGATAGCATATTAATGTTTAAATATCAAAATTGCTACCAAACATTTTGTTAACTTTTACAGTACGGGGAAGTTGATATTGATGGTTCCTTGGTTGCCGCAAAAGCTGCTGGTGTTGAAGATATAATCATGCTTAATAATGGTTGTCTTTGCTGCACGGTTCGGGGTGATCTAGTTCGCATGATTGGTGAATTGGTTGAAAAGAAAAAGGGCAAGTTTGATCATATTGTAATAGAAACTACAGGTGCGCATATAACTTATTTATATGGATCTTTCTTCAATTGTTACAAATAAAATTTAATTATTTGAACTCATATGGCTTTGTTTTTTGTGTGCTTCCTTCAGTAACATGTTTTGTTCATAACTTGGGAATAGCAAGTTGAACTTTTATGATCTATTTACCAACTGAATGCCTGATTCTTCCTTTAAAATTGTTTATATGAGGGACCTGTATCATTTGGTTTGATAGTTGATTTTGTCTCTTGGAAACTAGACGTTAAAAAGTTTTATCTAGATCATATACTTAAGAAATCTGTGTTAATTGAGAATGCATAAGTTTATATACATTTCTCATTGAACTGCTAATTAATTTTTTTTTGGTTGTCTCACTTTGCTATTTTATTTCCTTTGCAGGCTTGGCTAATCCAGCTCCTATCATCCAGACATTTTATGCAGAGGATACAATTTTCAATGATGTCAAGTTGGATGGTGTTGTTACTTTGGTCGATGCGAAGCATGCAAACTTTCACTTGGATGATAAGAAGCCCAAAGGAGTAGTGAATGAGGCAGTTGAACAGATTGCTTATGCTGATAGAATAATTGTGAACAAGGTAAAGATTTTAGTGCCTTAGTGCTTTTGTCTACAATAAAAAATGTAAGTTTTGATTTCAAATTTGCAAATCATGAATTGTAAGTTGAATTTAGATGCCTTGGACCAAACAGTAATCTCACCTAGAAAAAAGAAGAAAACAAAGAAAAGCTGCTAACCAAAAATATAAGCCTGAAATCTGAATATCCAACCATGCTTTTTAGAAAACCCCAATAAACAACTCGGCGCTGCGACTTAGTCTGTCACATGTGTGACTGTATAGGCTCCATTTGTTTGTTTTACATAACTTTGTTGACATAAAAGGTGGAGCTGTGCCTGGACAATGTATAATTTTGTTAATTTTTAAACTGTCTTTTTGGTTAAATTAAAAGCTTTTTCTGTTGACCAATGGCTTATATTGTCTGCCAAGTATCTGAAAATGCAAATAAAAAAAAACTTTTTTCTAGAAGCCACTTTATGTGAAACAAGCAGATTGATCCTTTGCAGTTTATTCCATCTATATTTGCTTACGTCAGTTTATTATTTTTGTTATGCTAAGCACGTGGTTCTAAGTAATTAGTTCCCTTCTTCGCTGGTGTTATGTATCATTTACTGCTTAACTAGAAACACTTCAGGGATATGTAAGAAAAAAACCTTAGATAAATGTAATTTGTATTCTAAAAGGCTGTATTGTGCTGATGATTCTTGTGAAGCTATGTATCTGAAGCATTTCTATTTTTTACATATGATAGATTTGTTTATTTCCAACTGAGCCTTCGCATGCTGAAGTGTTGATGATGCTAGACATGGGTAGTAACACTAATGCATCATCGAGTGTGTTATATTTGCCTTTTCTGAGGATCCTGAATCTTCTTCGTACCTTTGTTCTTTTCTGGAGATAATTTACATGTATTCGTCAATTACCATCCTATTCTCTGTAATGGATAAGAGGATGAGTCTCTTTTAGGTCTGTATATTAAGTTTCTCACTCAGCTGTTCTTCTTGCTGATGCATTTTAAGTATTAGTTTCTACTGATTTTATTATTCATTTTCACTCTGATCTTCATTTGGGTTTATGATCTTTGAAATGCTGTATTCTCCCTATCATGAAACTGAAGTTGCACGTTTTTCTTGTAGATTGATCTTGTTGGTGAGTTCGAGGTATCCTCCTTGGTCCAGCGAATAAAGGTTAAGCTTTACAGTTGGTTGCCTTGTTATTTATTTCACAAACCCTTGTTGAGCTTTCAGATGTCAATTGATAATTTATCCTTGATACAGAATATCAATGGCATGGCTTATTTAAAGCGGGCAGAGTATGGAAAAGTTGATTTAGATTATGTACTTGGTGTTGGCGGCTTTGATTTGGAAAGGTCATTTATCCTTCCCCTACCTTCTTTTTACTTGATAACATGTTCTTGGCAAATTAAAATTCAGTTGTTTTTTCAATTATATCTTTCCCAGGATTGAAAGTGTTGTGAATTCTGATGGTTCAGAAGATCATGATCACCATCACGAGCATGATCACCATCACGAGCATCATCACCATCACGATCATCATCATGAACATGACCATGAACATAGTATGTTGTCTTATTTCACGAGGAAAATGTTTACTATCTAATTATTTCAAATTTTTGATGCACTGTCCAGTTACTGTATTGCTTCAAAATCTCATAGCCAAACTAACCTTCCTAGTCACCCAACTTTTCTGAGTTAATAAATGTTCCGTTTTTTTTTTGTATTTCATTTGATTAATAGTATGAATTTGGTCGACATTCTGTAGTTATTATATGTTTTTTTTCTTGCATACTTTACTATGAGCACTAACAGTTTCTTGCTTGGATCTCAAATTGAATTGGATCTGATCCAGGCAGTAATCTTGCAAGTTGAGATCCAGCTTCAGCTCATTTTGTTTCTTCAAAATTATTAATTTTCTTTTAGTCCAATTTCCCTTTATTTTTTATGGCAAGTAGAACAGGCAAACACATTGTCTCAACTTCAGCCATGTTTTGTGGCAATTTTTTTCGTTTGCAAGAGGAATCTAAATTCTTGCCAATACTTATCCATAGGAGAACTCATCATTGTTAGCTTGTGGAAGTGGTTCAGATTATATCTCCTTATTTTCCAAAAATTTGGAAGGAAAGAAAACCTGTTTGTTAATCTTACAATTTTGCAGATGAGATTCTTCTGAATTTGAAATCAAAATTGTTCTTCCTGATAACTCTTGTGCTACTACTAAAATAATTGTCATATGTTGAAGACTTATGTGTCTACTTGAAAATTTTTCTCTTTGTCAACTTGCAGATCACCATTCTGATTCCCATTCTCACGATCACACCCATGATCCTGGTGTTTCATCTGTCAGCATTGTCTGTGAAGGAAACCTGGATCTTGAGAAGGTCGTTTTCTCCATAGTACCTTACCATTTCTACGTTGTTGCTTCAGAAATGAAAAGATTTAGTCTTTTTTTTCAGTTTGTATTTGTCTTTGGCATTCTAAAAGCATAGTGTTGTACCACATATCTTTGCAGGCAAATATGTGGTTGGGAATGCTATTGATGGATCGCAGTGATGACATATATCGCATGAAAGGCCTTCTGTCAGTCAATGGTATGCCTGAGAGATTTGTTTTCCAGGTATCTCTCATTCTCTTTGTTTTCACTTGTTAACTGTAGCTGCAAATTGCTCAACTTGGACTAACTATCCCAACAAGTGCTTGTTCTCAACTTGTTTTATTTCCTTGGACCTATCTGATCTCATCATGTGGTAGGCTTGTTCTTCAATATGAATTTTCTTGCACTCAAACTTGTCGTATGCTTGATTAACAAAATAAGAAAAGTCAAACAATGGAACTCCTATTCCTTAACTTGGTTTGTGGAGTGAAATTATGTGGAATGCTTTTTTTTAATATCTGTTAGTGGGATTCTTATAAATAGTTGAAATATTTTGTCAAACTTGTTTAACTCTCACGATGTCTTACCTACCCAGCTCTATTTGGTCGACTGTGTTGGTCTGCCCTTGTAGTTTAGTTGGCCCATCCGCATGGAACTGTTTGACTCGATCAACCCTCGTCACCTAATCATTCTGACTTGTCTGCCCACTTATCCCATCCAATTTGTGGCCCAACTAAGCCTGCTCAACTCGACTAGCTCGATCAATTTGTCTGGCTCACTTTGGTTGCTCGACCAATCTAACTCACATTGGATGCCCCACATTCATAATGTATATTTTTTGTAGGACTAAACAGAGGAACAATGCATTCTTTGAATAATGGAGCTGATAAAAATAACTATTCCTTAATGGTATTTTAAGTTCATTTTCCGTCCAAATATAAAATACTTGTTTCATCTAAGTTGGTCTGGACCAGAATAGGTTCTTATGCACTAGCCACTACACTTGCTATTATAGTTTATTATCCAAGTAATCCTACTTTATAGTTCCAAAATGTTTGCATAGGAGCTTATATTTGACACTAAGGGTCTGATTACTTGGACGAAAGATACGAGTAAAAAGAGGACCGTTGGTATCTTTTGTCCGTGTGATCTTCTGTATCTTCTCTCCTTTAAAGGATTTTCTAATTGTTACCCTTTCTTTGCTTTGCTTCCTGTTCAACAGGGAGTTCATGACATTTTCCAGGGTTCTCCTGATAGATTATGGGGCCCAGAAGAGCCTAGAATTAACAAGATTGTGTTTATTGGTAAGAACTTAAATGCTATGGAATTAGAGAAGGGCTTTAAAGCATGCCTGCTGTGACAATATTTCCCCACTTGAAACTCCTTGTTGAAGCACAAGAAGAATGATTCTTCAGTTCCAGCCTCGAAATTTTTGATGACAATATTTTTTGTTTTATGAAAAAGGAGTTTGAGCAGGAACTGAAATATTTGTTGTTGTTCTCGAGTTTTGTCACGTGTATGACGAGTTGATAATCTATGTAAGATGCGAGACGCTATTCGAGTGACAATGTGGCTGTTGACTGTTTATGATGCAGTAAAACGTGGATTATGTATGTTCTTGTTCTTGTGCACCTTTTTAATTTTTGCATGTTGGATTTGTTCTGGGTTGAATTTTGATTTTTTTTTTTTTTTAATGCATTTACATAATCTGTGATCATTCAAGATAGTTGAATTAGACTGGCAATTTTGGGTCAGTACACTAACCAAAAGGATCTGCGACAATGATAACCATTCTCTTTAGAACTGTGAATGAGTTAAACATATTTTCCGTGAAAAAAATAAGTTTTCCGTGAATGAGTTGAACATTCATAAGAAAATTTAATATTCAGTTTGATAAGAACGTATTTATGTTTGTTCAACACATAAAGTTAATTAATGAATAAACTTAAACAGATTCATTAGATTAGATGAATAATTTTGAACATGTACATGTTAAGTTTGCTAATATTCATTAACATACATTTTCATCAATGTCCATTATTGTGAGCAGTTCATAAATAATATTCATAAATAAAGTTTATAAATTATATTTATTAATAAAACTATTACAACATAGTAAATAAATAATTATTTTTTAAAATGAACAAATAAATTTAGAGCGTTTGGTTAATTGAAGGATATAGAAATTCTCATAATTGAAGGATATAGAAATGAGAATGATAGAAGTGGTAAATGAGAATAGAGGAGTTTTTATTCCCCCATTTTACTAAATAATGGCTCATTCCCCTATTTAGGGGATTGAATCCGTAGGACTCACCACCAATTCCCCAAACCAAACAATAATTTTCTATTCCATTTCTATTCCCCACTCTTATACCATCCAACCAAGCACACCTTTATATTATCAAACTTAATAACCAATCAAATAAGTTTAAAATTATAAAATTTTCAAACAAGCTTGAACTGAGAGCTTGATAATATCAAAACAAATTAAGTTCAAGACAAACTTGAACAAACTCAAGCTCGTAAAAAAGAAACCAAACTAAACTTGAACAATTATTTCATTATCTTATCAAATAAACTTAAATACCCTAAAATTTAACTCGACTGGCTCACTTATAGCCTTAAATCTGCTGATAGAATATACAAGTGTTCTTAGTTCTTAATTAGAATCAAAGCATACCCTCTTTCATGTCTTGACCACTTGCACCAATGACTAGTAGTCACATGGGATTTACCTCCTTCGTGTTTGCCTAGGGACGGATTGACAAAGACGCTGGGGCGAGTGAATCACCTTTTACCACATAATTAGAATCAAAGCAAATTAACAAGGCCACAACCATTAGATCATGTGATACTTCTTTTGCAGAACAAAAACATGGCGTTACCAAACAAACACTTCGGTCTGACCTTAGAACTCTAGGTTATAATGATAGCAAGCTTTAGCCAGATACTGAACGAGCCGAGGATTTTTAGCTTTCGCTTTAGCATGAACCTAACTGCATCATTTTGCAATTAGCAGATGGTTTTCTGGCGAGATACGCAATGGGACATATTTCACAAGTTGTGCCTCCATTCCATGTTCTCTCAGCCAAAATAACCTCCCAGTGTCGATAATCTCCTTGCACATGAAGCCCAAACGAGCCTTATCTAGTGTTGGTATACTTCGTATAGCATCATCGACGCTGCCACCCAGAAAGTCAGATTGCTTTTCCTCGCTACATAACATAAAAGAACAATAAGAAAACATTACAGGCTAGATGACAGTGTAAGCTACTGAATCATATATCACAGGCGTGTAAGCTTACATAGTGCTGATATTTGTGGCATTAAACGGCGTATCAGCAAGCTCGGAGCTATGATCTGCATCGACAGCCCAACTAGTAAACCATGTCATAGCATGGAATTCTTCCTTTGTAATGCCCAAAGAAAGGAGAAATTTTGTATCTGCACAAGTAAAATAGCAGCAATGAGGGCAAGCAACCAAGGCAGTTTGATCCGCAACCTGTGTGTGTTTGCAGCAAATTTAACATAATTTATTGTCAAAGTGGAGTAAGCCATGCAGGAGTGAAACTACCAAATAGATGTGCATATACTCGAGATGGATAGTTAATACAAAATTTAATAGAGAACACAAATACACAAATAATTGAGTAATTGACGTTAGGTAAGATTGACTACGACTTTTGGTTTCACTTGTGATTTCTTTCTTTAAGATGCACAAATTGAGTTCATCAGATGTAGCTAGATATGTAAAAGTCTGAATTGATCATCCCACTTGAAGCACAGTGAGTATGTTAACTGGAAGGAGTTATTTAAGTGATCTTTGAAGAAATTACGTAAACATAAAGAAACAGCAAATGAGATTGAAGCATGACAATTTTTAAGGATCGGAATTACTTGCATAATGCTTCCATTGGCAAAGATGGTGACAGCATGTTGCTAGAGCGAGTCCTTGCAGATTTGGAATAGTTGAATGTGTTTCCTTATTTTGCTCACCTTGTCCACTGAGACAACAACTTATGGTAAGATCTGCATGTGGTTATTATAAACAAACTGTAAATTTGCTTTACTAAATGTATGGATAGATGATCAGTATCTTAATTTCTTGAATTTGCAGCAGTAAATATAGCAATCACCTGTTGCAGGCCCACATAGATGTTTCCCAATGGCTATGTATTGAAGTCCTTTCAATAAGTTCACCTCTTTGAGGTTCAAATCTTCTACTGTAAGTTAGAGAGAAGAGTTCAATCAGGAAATGGAATTTATAGTTACGGCATCCTGATAATGTAAGCTTCGAACTGTGGATTTACTAAGTTGTATCAAATCTTACTATGTTAATTATGTGAAGTTATGGAAGAAAATATTTGGTTGGATAAAAGATAATCCTTGCAAGGAAAGGTGTCTTTTTCCAGGACCAAATCTATAGGAACTGAGTGCTAATGTCATACTTAAGATATATGGGCTGTAAAAAGTTGAGCATAGAGCATAGTAAATAAAACATGCATCTACAAGGACCTCAAACAAACTTGGCCTATGAATGAAGATGTAAAGGTATGATTGTGTCTTGAAAGTGCAAAAATAACTGTGCTCTTTTATTAGTCCCAAGTTTCTAAAGGAAAATGGAAGAAAATATCAGAATCCAGAGAAAATTTAAGGTAACAAATTTTGCACAACCAAAAGACAGAGAATGGAGTTCCCTTTTCCTTGGAGCCTTCCGCTACCAGGTTGAATAAACTCTAAATGTGCAGTTTCTAGCATGTCTTTACCATTAGTTTCCACCCAACATAGCAATACCAACTGATACAATGATACTAATAGAATTTCTCTTAAATCGTTTCTATGTTCCCTCTACCACTCACATCTTCAGATCTGATTGATTCAACTTTGTCTCATTACAAATCTATGATCATCTTTAAATGTATCTATACCATCTTAACAAATTTTCTTTTTCATTGTTTCATCTATGAGAGGGTACATGGGGGTTATGGATTTGGAACAAGAAATGAAGAAGGGAAAACTATATTAGATTTTGCGATAG
>JBAMIE010000055.1:5041897-5057252 GCA_037177295.1 Kaempferia parviflora
CGTAGATTTGACATGCGCATGAAAGCCCTAACAGGTCGGGGAGAATTAGATATTAAGTATGAAAAGTCCTAATAAATCATGAAGGATAAAAAGATAAAAAAAACTAGATGTTTAAAATAAGAGAAGTTTTAACAAGTTAAGGGTTACTGAATGCTAGACGTGTGAGGTCTCAATATAATAATAATTTTTAGCTAGTTGTAAAATTTAAAAATTTAAAATTTATATAATAATTTTTTAAAAATTTATGATTGAAATTTATAGCACTTTTATCTTCATCATTGTATATATATACATATATATTTTTGAAAATCTATAATTTATATAGCCGTTTTTTTTTATTAAAAGTTCTATGAATTTAAAATGTATTTTTTTTTAAAAAAAATATCCGATGTGGCATCTTGTAGCTTCCTTAAATAAAAAAGAATATTTCTTTAATAATTTTTTCTTATAAAAAAATACAGTTTTAATTGTTGCCTATAATAATTTTATTTAAAAAAAAAAAACGGTTGACAGCCCAGCAATCATAATCTCCTCCTTCATTAAGAATAATTACTTAGTAGAGGGAGCAAGCAAGAGATGATGTTTATTGATAATTTAGCATAAGAATTAGTGAATTATTGTAACGCCGTTATAAAATTTGTAATGGCTGTTCTCCATCAGCGTAACCAGTTTTATTATGCGACTGCGCTGCTCGTCGATTTCTGGAAGCTCGAGTGGTAGTGGAAGACCAGCCAAAGGAAAACCCTAACCAACGATTTCCATATCGATCGAATCGAGAAGCTCAAATATCCACAGATTCTACTTGTGGAAGCGATGGAGCGATCGCGCTCCAAGCGGGGCTACCACCACGACCTCGACGCCCACTCCCCGAGCCCTCCCCCTCGATCCAAGCCCCGCTACGACGGCGGCAGCGGAGGACACCACCGGCGCGGAAACCACTACCGCCGGAGCGGTGATCGCCGCGGCCCGCCCCCACCTCCTCCTCTACCGCCGCCGCCTCCGCTCCCGCCAGCACTCCCCTCCTCTTCCACCCTCTCCCCCAAGCTCCAGGACGGCCCCCACAGCGCGGCCACTGTCACCACCTTCTTTCGCATCCTGTGCCCTGATGCCAAGGCCGGCGGCGTCATCGGCAAGTACGGCAGCATTATCAAGGCCTTCCGGCAGGAGACCGGCGCGTGGATCAACGTCCACCAACTGGTCCCCGGAGATGACGAGAGGATAATTGAGACGTTGGACGATCGGAGGAAGGAGCTGGATGGTCGCCCGCCCCAGTACTCACCAGCGGAGGACGCTCTGCGGATGATCCATGAGCGGATCGTGGACGCTGAGTTTGAGTTCGGAGACGGCAATGAGGAGGACGCATATGGCAGCGGTGGGGCAGGGTGGGGAGGTGGGGATAGGGATCGAGGAAGGGTTACAACGAGGCTGGTTGTACCGAGAACTCATGTGGGTTGTTTGTTGGGGAGGGGAGGGAAGATAATTGAGCAGATGAGGATGGAAACCAATACCCACATCCGAATTTTGCCACGGGATCAGTACACTCCTCGATGCGTCACAGTTGCAGAGGAGGTAGTTCAGGTAACATTACCAACGTTGATACTCATGTTTTTATCATGCCGATCTGTAGCTGCAGAGTTTTGGTACCTATTCTTGTGTCAGAATGTTCCTAAATGTTGATATCTCCCTATAATATAACTTTTCTCCTAAATGTACTTGAAAAACATAGCTAGATACCTTGACTGCGCTACTCTCATGAGCTTTCATTGAACAATAATGGTTTAAGTTCATGAGTTGAGTGTATGCAGTGACATGCTTGGGATGAAATGGTTGAAGATGAAATGAGGTTCTGAACTGTGTTTTAAAGAGTTTTCCTGTTTAATGCCTTTGTAAGCAAATATACAAGACAATTCTCACTATTTCTAGTTGGTGTTCTTGTTGGAGATTTTGAAAACTAATAAATGTTTCTATATCCCTTTCATGTGAGATGTAATACTCAACTAAATAATTTATATTGTGATTTAGTTTGAGTGACTGATTTTTTACTTATTTTATGATGTTGCATTGCCATTTTCATTCATTTTTATTTTTGTGCTGTACTATTTTTCAATATTCGATTGTAAAAAACAGTGGCAAGACTCCATTATATGAATGATCCAAGACGTCTTATCCTGCTTTACTATTTGCGGCAAACCAATTCTTATTTCTTCTTAAGTTGAAATTCATAGTTTAACAGTATTTTTAATTTTTATCGTCTCCTTTTTTTTTGCAGATTGTTGGAGAGGGAAATTGCGTGAAAAAAGCTGTAGCCATCGTATTATCTCGTTTAAAGGAGAGCTTACATCGCGATCGTGGTCCTTCCCGTGGACGAACATATTCGCCAGAGCGCTATGATGAGTTTGTAAGTAATACACCACATCTATCAGGCGCCGAAGAATCTCTTTTGGCTTCACGATCCTCAGCTGGATTAGATCGATCAAGAAATAACTCATATGCTTTGGACCATCATGGATACTCATTTGATTCAGATGCTAATCATGTGAATGACCAATCACAAGCATTATCCTTTGAGGAGCTTATATTTCGTATTCTTTGTCCTAATGATAAAGTTGAAAGGATCATTGGACTTTCAAGTGGAATTAATGAAATGTTGCAAGCTGATGTGGGTGTGGATGTGCAAGTTTCTGATCCTGTGCCAGGTTCAGATGAATGCATTATAACTATTACTTCTGATGAGGTAGAAATGAACTGTTTATGCTATTCATGCACAAATTTCAATATCTCCTTTTTTTTCTTAGTGGAAACTAGCCTCACTTATGAGTGTAAATTGATTTTAGAGTAAAAGAACTGTTTATGCTATTCATGCACAAATTATGCTGCTTGAGAGTTTTATCTTTTTAATTCACATGGCATTTTAAGTTTATGTGTTCAATGATTATATATGATCGCTAGAGATAGCTATGCCAAAGTATGCCGAATTAGCCATGTTTTGCAGTCATGTTGCATGTCTAATGCTTAGTTCCTTTTGCTTACATGTGAATTTATCAGCACCAAGGTAACATTTTATTGTATGAAACTTTTTAGTATGATGTTTTACTTAGAAGTTTATCATCATTGGATCATTAATTTATTCGTATATGCAAACTAATTATATCAGGGTATAGAAGTATACAATTTTTGTTTCCTTCCTAGATCAATGATTCTTAATTTCTCATATATGACCAAGAGATAGCATGAGCAAGTATTTGCATGTTTTCACCAACAATCTAAAGGGACTCAACTTGTTATTTGGATAAGTTTGTGTACCTCAACTGAAGATTTCGTGGGATTTCATTCAATTGATGATCTCACAAGAGAATATCTCTTAGAAAATGTTTTGCCCAATTAATTAAATGATTAAATGCTTTGCAACCTTCTAGAAGACCAAGAAAAGCATGTCTAAACACATGACCTTATGCATTCTAATCTCTCCATACCATTTGAGCTTAATTGTGATGCACTTGGAATAGGGATATAGGGCACCTTAAATTAAGGTCGTCGCATTCTTTGGCGACCTACTCAATGAGACTAATCAGTGCTATCAACTTATGATAATGAGTTTTCCACTACCATTTAAACCTTGAGACATTGACTAATTTACTTACTACCATGATTTAAAATCTTCTACCATGTTAGGTGGTACTGTTGAAACATATGGTTCCAATACATTACCAAAATTCGATACTACTAGGCAAAGGAAAATGCATTATTCTGTTAATCATGTCAATGAGTATTGTGTCATATTGAGATTTGTCACCCCTCGACATTGGCACGTTATAAAATGTATTAAGATGAATTTAAAAAAAGTTTGTTATTCATTTTTGTAGCTTTTGCTTGGATAATATATTGTCGAAATTGTACCATTTTAGATGGGACAAAATCCAAAATTATTTATATAGTTGTGTCTTCTTCTTTTTCATCTCCTTCTTCCTTTCCCAGCCAATTCTACCTATACCTATACTAACATCAAAACACCAACACAGTATCGAAACAATATCATCTCAATTAAAATTCGAAACTTCGGCATAGTTTGAGATTTGGAACTTTGCTTTCTACTAAATGAGTTGATCTCACACTCTGATCACGGTGTGTTAAGATTTATTGAATGACAAAAAAGTTAAAAGTTTTTCTTCAAAACATGATAGGTGGAAGTCAATCCAAGAATGAACTTTTTTTGTTGACGTATCACCATCGAGAGGATAATAAATCCACTGATGTTAGTTCTAGGATTGTGGCTATTTAGGAAAAACACAATCACAAGAGTTGAACATCTGAATAATGACTACCTAGTCTTTACATTGGTATGATCTTTGGTGAGACACAAGGACCTGCCACGATTGGTAGATTACATCAACAATGATAGTTATTTTTGTTAGGATGTTTGTATATTCTCTGGGCATGCCTAGGAGATTTCTTGATGTGGAACTTTACGTAGGTGACCTTGTAGGCTACTTTTGGAATGACAAGACAATAACTCTATTAGCTGGTAGTTCATTTTAGCTATCCTTCTGGAGAAATTTTGCAAAAATTGTCAATATTATGTTAGATAACTAAAACGACCAAACAAAACAATGCTGTTTACTAACCGTTACATATTTTCTATGATCCGCAGGCCTGGGAATGACATGATCTTAATAAGGAATTTGTTTTAGGATGCTCAAACCTATACAATTCTATTCAGATAATTGTGGATAAAGTTTTAACATGTCACACTTACTCCATTTGAAAAAAAAAAAAAAATCCAATGATGCATCACAAATAGTCAAATTATTCTTTCAGGATATTGTTAGTTTTAACCCATTGACCTAATTTAGGTTCTCGTTTCTCCAATGAATCTATGTTTGTACTGAACTCACGTGAGATTCATCTTTATGTTAGGAGGAAAACTGCACTGGATGCATAATATAGGAGATTATGTTCTTGTATTCATATGCCCAAAACATTTTCCTAAAATCTCTGTTAAGATACTTCATGACCACTCCACAAGTCCTTTCTTATTGAGCGAAGTACTAAGGTTTTATAATTTAATCTGCCAACAAAATTAAATGTTGGCTCAATTTTCAACATGAAGGATTTGCTTCCAGTGTAGTATTTATGAGAGGATACAACATGTAGAGCTTAATTTCTCCCTTGTCACCGTTTCATTTATTGGTTCTAGTGTTCAATTAACATATTTGCTGATTAAGTCTTTAAAAGGTCTCAAAATTTAATATATTGATTGTCACACAAACTAAGGTTTTATAATATTTTAGAACCAATTTTTTGTGAGTTTTAAGTACTTGTAAATAGTCAGGGACTTCCTTTTACATAATGCAAATACAAAAGGTAGTAGATGAAAAGTTATAATAACATAATATACACACAGGTAGAGGGGACTGCCAAGGAAAAGTAACCCTAGTAATTGCCCACAAATTAACACTAAAACTAGAAGTCCATGGATCAATGACAAAATCTTACATGTAAAATTGTGATTGATTCAACAAAAATAAGGCCATGAACTTTCCTTTATTAATAATCTAAATTGGTTTCTTTTTTGTTCCATATCGATTTGATCAAAATGTCCCACCCTACTTAGTGGGATAAAGACTTGGTTGTTGTTATAGTGATTTGATCAAAACTAGGTAATTTATTTTTTAGATTCTTTGCCAACCCAATTGATTTATTGAATATTAAGAAACATGTGTATGGATTTTGCATCAGGGACCAGATGCGGATCTTTTTCCAGCTCAGGAGGCTTTGTTGCATATACAGACTAAAATAGTAGACCTTGGTCCTGATATGGATAATGTCATTACAACAAGGCTTCTTGTTCCAACCTGTGAAATTATTTCCCTGGAGGGATTCGATGGATTATTATCAGATATTCAAAGATTGACCAGTGCAAACATTCAGATATTACCTAAAGAAGACCTTCCTCCTTGTGCAATGGAGGCTGATGAGCTTGTTCAGGTGGGTTCCCTTAAGCACTTAAGATATTTCTACTTATATGATTAATCTCATCATGCAGATTTTGCTTAAGGTTTGTTACCTTTTCTGTTATAATGATCATGTGCTACCGGAAAATTTTCAATTGATCTCAGATTGTAGGGGAGATAAGAGAAGCTAGAAATGCTCTTATTCAGGTGACTGCAAAGCTACGTGATTACCTTTACCAGGATAATTCTGCTCTGAAAAATACACTTCCACCGTCCTTTGCTGCCCCGAGCCATCCTGGTATTATTGCTGGAAAGGAATCTACGTCTCCTGCTAAAGCATCACCACATGAATCTTATCAAGGAAGTGATCCACAGACAGAAATTCAAAATATGCATGCAGTAATTGGCACACGACATTCAAAGGTAGCAGGTCATTTAGATCTCTATGGTTAGCATGTACATTCTCCTCTCTTGTACAGTTTTTAAAACATTTACCTTCTCTGATGATTTAAGTGACATTTTTAAGCATCTTAAAAAAGCTTCTGCATGTGCACTTGTTGCTAAAATTTCTAGTGATTTAGGAACCATTTAAGGACAATACCTGAAGAACAATAAAATGTGATGCCATTAGAAAGATCAACCTGTCTATATTCTCAAATTAGTTTTATACAATAAAGTACTTTTGGGCTACACGGTTTGAACAATCGGCTTGTAATTTTTTACTTGTTTCAGGAGATCTTCATTCTCATGAGTTTTTGGCAATGCCTTAAAAATGCATAGGCTTGTGTTCCAATGCTAGGTTGTAGGTTTCCAACTCTCCATAATGTGCCCATGTTGTAGGAAGAAAATAAGTAGGCAATCATTACAATACAATCTAAATAGGAAAGTACTGCAAAATATTGCATATGTGGGGAAGATAATGTATAACCTTTGGGAAGTCTGAGATAAAAACACTTGGAAAAAGTAAAAATAAGTGATGTGGATCAAATTAAACCCAGTTTCATTTCATTTTCTCTACTCTTTTGCTCGTATTTTTAATAAGCTTGAAAGTTAAATGCTATTCAATGATGATTAACTGTCACATCTTTTAGTTTATTCCACAATATAATTTTAATTCTATGATATTTGTTAATAATTTGGTTTTAACAATCTAGATCTAGCCTGTTAATATATAGGCTAATTGAACCCATGCTATTGACTATACAGTTTATCTTGTATTGATGAATCAACTTATGACTTGTCATGCTAATGGATTTTGGAAGTGCAACATGGCATTGCCTGCTTGCATTACTACCAATGTTGGACTAAACTCTCACCATCTAGTATCTAATAACTCTAATACTTTTAACACTTTTTTAAGCTAAACAGTAAATACCTATCTAGGTCCAAGGTCCAGATTTACATCAAATAGAAAATCTCTCGTCATTGAACACAGGAAAAGCTTTGGAAGGAGTACACACACATCAATTCCTTTGGTCTTGGATTAGCACATAAATAAAGAGATACAATAAAGGGAGAGAGGTTAAGGGAGAGAAGATCAAGTGAGAAAGAACAAATCTCTTGATCAGGCTTCTTCATGAAGCTACACATACAACATCATGTAATAGACTAAAGAAAAAAGGAAAAGGAAAGCACTCCAAGGTCTTGAAGGAAACATAGATTGCATACTTTGACCTTCTGTTGGAAGTACCAAACTGAGGACATAACATTTTCTCCTAAGAGAAGAGGAAGATAACACACTATTTAGGCCTTTACTAGTTTAAAAGCACAAATGCAAAAAAGTAAAGTTTATTTTTGAAAAGGAAAGGAGAAAAAGAGGAAAGTAAGATGTTACGTTGCTGCATGGGAAAAGAAGTTGCTGTGGAAGGCAGCTCCAGGAGAGGAGAGATGCAAGAGAGTCTAGATACCAGATCTGAGTGAAAGAGGTAGACAAAAGGGAGACAATTGATCTGAGAAGAAATGCCAATTAGTGCTAGATACCAAGGGAAGGAGACACTAGCAAAGGACGAATTACATTGCTGGAGAAGGCCAACTGAGTATATGGAGGAAAGATGGTCTACCAGATGTGCTTGCATGTATAAAAGAAGAAAGCATAGACAAAGAGATGAGGCTGGATTTGAGCTGCTTGGTCGGATTACATGGAGCCAGAGACCGTCATGGGAGAGTGGTTTCAATCGCCAATTGCCGAAGAACCTACGAAGTGAAACAATCTGCAGAGTGAAATATGCTGACGAAGAGGTGCTGGAGGATGACAGTGACACATTGTTGGAACTCTAGGTGTTGTAGGATTTGGAACAGTGCGATAGTTGAAGACTTGGGCAGGACTGCTGGAAGATGGCATTGAGGAGATCCAATTGGAGACTAAAGCACAACCAGGGAGACAATATGAAGATTGGGAAGAAGCTGCGGATGGGATTTGGAACACAGGTGATGATAAGGGGAAGAGCCAAATGCCTACTAAATCAAGATAACTCTTGGTTTGATCAAGTGTCGATCATGCTGACAGGACGTACCTCTGAGTCGTCAAGAGTTGCACTGAAGGTAGAGAGGATGGAAGGGGCAGAATTCACGCTCATGAGCAAGGACACGCAGGGAGAAGATTGTTAATTGCCGAGAGATTAAGGAGATGATGCAAGTAGGAGACTTCAAATAGGAAAGGGAGACAACCATCTAGACTACAGCCCCTCGAACCAGTCTGAAGAGAAGAAACCTAAAACCTGAAACCTAATCAGGAGGCTTTGATATCATGTAGAAGTTAGGGGAATTATGCCGATCTTATTGTTGTGGAAGTATATCCATTTCATCGTATGTTTAAAAACTCTGAATTTAAAATATTAATCTCGGACTAAATGCTACAACACCTAGTACCTAATAACTCTAATGTCTTTAATAATTGGAAACATTAGGAGTTACATATTTGTTCCTATATGTAGTTTTTAGATCACTTAGTTATGTGCAAATATAAACTTTTTGTTCTAACCTCTTCTAGTGAAATAATACAAACCCTATTGTATATAGAGTAGAAGTTAAGGGAATTATGTGGATCTTATTGTTGTATTGAGTGTATCCATTGGATGGTATCTATACCTCTCCCTTATTCCAATGGCCTTCCAGTTCCTTTTTCAAGAAGGCCTTCCTTCCCTCCATGCTTTCCAGTAGCCAGCAGCCCTAGCTTTCTAGAAAACCCTTTTCTAGTTGCCCTTCCTTTCTCCTCTGTTCTGGACCCCTTATTTTTTTCATCTTGTCTCCCCAACTTCCAAAGTCCATCATCATTGGTGCAAGACTGGTTGTTGCATAAACATCTATCAATTCACGTAATTCCCCTCCATAACTTCCTACAATTAATTATGTAAACTTCTAGTTTGAAAAAGGAAATCAAACAAATTTCTTGTTCATTTTCTTCTCTTTATAGGGTTTTTTCTTGCTACTGATGCAAACATTGATTTCCCTTTTTTCACCTTTTTATCCATTATGACCCCTCTACCAATGACCTTATTAATAGTTCTATTGAAACTAGTACTACTTGCACTGAAGGAAGTGATGGAGGTGGACATTGTGGTTGCACCAATCTCCATCAGAGCATTTGTGGAATGAGTTTGGACAGCTATCTCTAATTCCTCCCATGAAGCTTTACTCCTTTTTGTTGGAACCCAATTCAACTTGTTAAACACAATTAAACCTAATTTAGTTCCAATTTTAAGTAATTACTGTTTTTTTTACGCAGATAACAAGAGCTACATAAGTATGACATAAATAATATATGCAACTACATAAAAATATTATATTCAGTGAAAGTGAAATACAGTGGTAGCTAAAAGTTGCATTTGTAGATTATGAATTATGGGCATCTTTTAGAATTTCATTATTTATTCATGCACCCACTTTTCTTCCTCTACCCAGTGTGCAGTATAATATTGCAGAAGCAATCTAACCTTGCATTTTCACATTATCCCCTATTTTTGCCTCGGATTGTGCTTCTTGGTTCTCGATTGTATGTGCTTGTCAATCTATATAGATGGTCTATCCACATGGTTTTCCTCCATGATTCTCGTTCTGTATTCTTTTCCTGATATGATAACTCTTCTTGATCTTTTTAATGGTATTTGACATCTATATTAACATGTTGCGGACAGTATGACACTGGATTTCCCAGTGTCTCAGACCAGAAAGAGAGCAATACTGGTGATGAGGGAAGGCAAAGTGGAGTACGAAGGTAGCATGATTTATCTTTTTTTATTGACCTTTGAAAATATATACTGTATCCATAGGTGATGGATGCCTATGCACACTTTTTGTGGATAACTTATACTATCCTTCATCAGATTTACTGTTCCTTTGGTTACTAAGAGCACATTGGAAGTTACCATTCCAGACCAGGCAGTTCCGAGTTTAATTATGAGATCTGGAAACAAGCTTGCTCAAATCAGTGAGGTGATCTTAATTAACGAAATAGCTGGCATTGCTGTCATAGATTTGAAAAAGGATCAACTTTGTTATTTTTTGATGTTTCAATTGTACAGATGTCTGGAGCATCTATTACCGTCATTGAAGACAGACCAGAGCAGTCTGGAAAAATTGTTCAAATATCTGGAAGCCCAGAGCAGGTTGAGAAAGCCCAGAGCCTTCTTATGGGCTTTATATTGAGCAGTAAGTATCCTTGAATTCATTTTTCAGGTACACCTTTTCAATGTTATGATCAATAATGGTGACTTCGAGTCCATACTTAAAATGCAGCTCAAGATGATATTCCTTCAAACCAGTCTAAGCAATGATGAAGCAAGGCACCAGTTTAATTTGGATTTTGCCTCCCAATTTATATCTAACCACATCTTAGGACCATCTATTAAGAAGGAATTTAAGTGTCCAAATAAAAGTGATTAAGCTTTGTTAGCAATATTATGATAAGTATAGTATGATGATCTGTTGCCTACTTCAGGGGGGGAAAATGGTAGTTGTCTAGTTTAGATAACTTCCAAATTTGATTGTATCATATCTGTAGCTCTTTATTACTTACATTGAAGATAGTGGTTTGGTAAAATTCTCTATCTTTTGATTATTCTCATTTTGTGCATTTCACTCTTTAAATATACAAAGGTGCCTGTACCCACTTGAAATTTCTAATTTACTTCTTTATTTTTTATAGTACAAGGTCAATGAATAATTTTGAGTCTTCTATTTGTAAAGTTTTACAAAAATTTTGATATTGACACCTAGCACTTTTTGGAAGTTCAGATTAGGTTTTAGTTGCAAAGTTTGACAAGCAGAGGTCATCAAATAGTTTTGATAAATATATACTGTCACACCCTCAAGTCTATCAGGGAGTGACAGTCAAGAAGTGATGTTGGTCCAAAAAAAACCTGTTGGTGTTCTTTCTCAGCAACTGATCTCTAGGCCTTCTCATGATATGAGCTTGGGCCATGATTTGAGGAACTGTGTCACTCCGCTTTAGGATGGTAGTTTGTGCATTTGACATTGCCCTTGGTTCATGTATCAAAAAATATTCTCATCTTGCTGTCATCCTTTTTGTTTTCATTGTCTCTGTTGAGCTCCCCTTGCATTGTAGCACTGCCTCTCTGGTACCTTCAACGTTGGCTATGCAGCTTTGCTTTGCCTTCTTGTGGATGCTCACCGCAAATGTGCAGATGCTCACGGCGAGTCAGCATTGAATTGGTTGAACTGTTCTGTTCTGCAACAAAATTCCCATGGGCTCTTCATGGGTGGCAGATACAAGGGGAACCCAAGGCACTTAGAGATGGCGCATACATGCACGGAAGCATTATATTTGGGAGGTGTTTAAGGTGATAGATGGCACACTGCTTCACATTGGTGTTTTTCTGGTATTTTACTAATTGTGGATTTTCAATGTTAAAATATGCTTTTTTATTATTATTATTAAAAACAAGATTTGAGATAGTGAAAGTGAGGATGAATGTGAGTTTGAATATTGATTCAGATGGTGATCATATTAAAAGCCACCCTCAAGTCTAGTTTTAATTATTGAATGATTCATTTGTTACTTTCCATTCTCATAATTAACAGTAACACTAATAGCTTTCCATTCTTTCTCATAGTTAACAGAAATACTTAGCTTGTTTTCCTTGTTTCTTTTCTTTTTAGTTTTCTTGTTTGTTAAAATGGGCCCAGATGGCCAAAGTGCTATTCCTACTTATTCAGTTGTCACAGTAGACAAACTGCCTTGCTGTTATCCATTGTCTGTCTGCTGGAACCATATGGCTTCTTGGTCCCATAAACTGCTACCATACAGTTATTCTAGCCTCTGTTATTCCATTTGCTACATCTTATAGCTTGAACATTCTGAGCGTACCCCATTAGGTGATGGGCGCCATGCTAGCAGGTCACCTTGGTTTGCACCCACTCCTAAATTATTCCTTGCTATATCTATTGGGATCGAAGCTGGTAAGTATCTTATCTCCATGTTCCATGTGGTGGATTAGACTTGTACCAGAAGCTCTTTCATCTCCCTAGTTTGTTTGCTATGTCAACTTCATTGAGATTTATGCCCCATTTACGTCAATAATTCTCCCAAAACCGAGTGTTGTGCTTGTCACTGACCATCCATAATACCCACTCTCTGTCTGTCGCTATTCCTCGTGCAAGTTCTTACACAATATGGAATTTGTGCCTTTTGCATCGGAACACTTTAGATTAGATTGACCTGGCCATGAATGGATGGTCCGTTTCCACTGTTCTTCCTCTCCAACATTCATGGTTTCCAAGCTATTACGACACTCATTGAACTAGAGTTTATGTATATAAATAAGGTAGCCTGGTGCATGAAATTCTTGTCAATACGAAGTTATAGGGAAGAGTTTTATTGTACATAATTTTATTCTATATTGTAAGAGGTTGTTTTTGATATTTGAACTCTAACCTTCAAGTCACATGGTGCAAATTTTACCCATGACTTAGAGTTTATATATGAAGTATTAAAAAAAATATATGAAAAAATTGTGATGGTCCAACTAACGGGGAACGGTGAATAATCTTTCTCATTTTTATGTGTTCTTTTCTACTAGACAATTTAATCACAACTAAACCTAAAAGAAAATATAAGAAGATAAGAAACAAACTAAGACATGAGGTTTTTTTATATTTGAACTCGTATGAGCTATTGCATCCATAACGTATGTCCTTGAATGATCTACTAAAAGGGTATTTAGTTTGTGTATTTTCTATTTTCTGAAAAATAAAAAATATGATTTTTTAAAAAATGTGTTTGGTTTGTATTTTTCACATCTATTTTCTAAAAATACAGAGAGTATTTTTTGAAAAATTAGAGAATATCTAAAAGTTATTTTTTAAAAAAATGAAAAAAAAATAATTTTCTAGAAAATAAAATTTTAAAATGACTTAAATTAAACACCCCCTAAATTTTTCTCCGTTTCGGTATGAAACCAAATTAAGGTGAATAAAACTCTTACAAGTTCACATCTTACAATAGACTAAAAGTCCCGTGGAATGTTTAGTTAGTTAGAGAGATAAATTTATTATAATAGGACAAAGATCAATTCATATATCCTTAAAAAATATTCTTTCCACCCCCTAATCAACTTACCTGTGTCTTTTCCAAGTTGCCTAGCCCATGTTTATAGTCTTTATCCTTTAGCTTTAATTCTACATTCGAAATAATATTTTCCACCGAGCAGTCAAAATGGTCAATATTAGTTGACTATTGACTTAATTTTACAGTAATCACATTATGTTATCATTGGGATCACCAACCAGTTGTTCAGCGCAGATCCCTGATTCTCTCTTGATCTCAAATTAAGAGTGTCATTAGATCAGATCAGGAAGAACCAATACATAAATCCCTAATCTTATCTAATGACCCATTTAGATCAAGAGGGGACAAAAAAAAGGTGGACCAGAGGATTCGATCTGTTGATTGTCACCGTTCAATTGGTATCCAATCGACCGACCAATTGATTGTTAGTTGAACTAAAATATTCTAATGTTTCTATTTGATACTCAGCCGGCTCAACAATATTAGTTTTGTTTAAGTTGGTATTAGATTCTTATGCTTCGAATCGATTAATCCTGAAGTCACTAACTTGGTCTCGTAGAAGTTTATTACTGATCACTAGGGTAAATCAGAAAGCGTTCATAGAGGCTTATTCAGACGTCAGCATTCTTAAGCCCGCTTCTCACTAAAGAAAAAAATACCATACAACTCGCTGTAGCTGAAATTTGAACCTTAGATCTTTTAGTTATTTGTCGTAAAACCTAGCCATTATAGGAAAGTTGTCACCCTCTAGTCAATTAAGGCTCATACGCCAGCATTTTTAGACTCACTTTTCACTAAAGGAAAAATACTATACAATATGTCACAACTAAGATTCGAATGTTAGATCCTTTGATTATTTATTGTAGGACTTAGCAGTTGCACCATTGCTCTTGGGACAATAATATTAACTAGTTGATTGATGCATTAATGCTCATTTCTAACCGAGTTAGTTCTTAATGTGAGTCTCCTCACCTAGGGGCATGATTCAGTAGCAAGTACTTAGAATCAGATCATAGTGGTCGAGAGGTCAAATCTCTATAGAGGATTTCACGACCTCTCTAAACTCACACTTAGCAGTTGGCCTTTTCTACTTTATCTCCCTTCCGGTAATAATGAGCGACTTAGGAGGGCGGTTAATGTGGCCGCATCGATAATTTTTATATGAGTCTCCTCATTCATTCGTATAGATTCTCTCACTCTCATCTCACACGAGGTTATTCAATTTTTGCCTAAACCATAAAAATCATGATCGATCTAATCATAAGGGCAAGATTGCACTAAAAAAAATTGAATTTGTTATTAGCAAAGAGATAGATGCACTACATGTCTGTAGAAGATGCATTCCCTCTAGTTAGTATACATCTAAAAATTCCAACACATGTGGTATTCAATAATTTTAGTGATCAACTTGAAAAAAAAAGAACAATTAGATAAAGAACCTACTTTTATACTTTATTAATTGTATTGATTCTTTTTTATGATTTAATTATGAACACTGATGTGTAATTATGAAGAATATTAACCTAAGATGAGCACTAGATGTTTAAAAAAAAAGACAACTTATGGAACCGCACAGTTAACTTTTCTTAATATCTAAATTACGTATTTATATTTTATATTTACTAAAACCCCATATTTGTTTTATATTTTACTTGATTATTTTCAATTGTTTCGTATCTAATTGATTGCCTTAAATGATTTAGGAACATTTTGTGTTTTATTTGTGGATTTCAGTCAATTATGATAAAATTTTCTATCGGGCTATCACAAACCAAGACCAGTAATCGATTGATCCTGACATATCGACTCTGATAAATTTAATACCCCAATCTTAATATTCTATTCGATATATTACACCCTGTTGCGATATATTCTATTC
>JBAMIE010000055.1:5063810-5074592 GCA_037177295.1 Kaempferia parviflora
TGACCCACTTGAACTTTCTTTTTGCTAACTTCCCTTTGAACTTTCAATCACCAATTGCGGTCATCCTTGACCCACTTAGATTTTTCTCTTGCCTGACCTCAATTAGGACTTTTCCTTGCCAATGTGCGATCCTCCTTGACCCACTTGGACTTTCTGTTACCTTACCCTCGAGTTAGGACTTTATCTTGTCTACCTCCAGTAAGGACTTTGCCTTGCCTAACCTCCAGTTAGGACTTTACCTTACCTAACCTCTAATTAGGATTTTACCTAAACTCTAATTAGGATTTTCCCAGTCAAGTATCTAGTTCTGCATGACCTACTTGACTTCTCTCTCATATATTTTCAAGTACCCAGTCAACCTTCACCTAGTTGACCTCTTCTCACATTGTCCAAATATTGAAACTCAAACTCAAATCCACTCAAGGTTAGTCAAACTAGTCAACCTTGACCCTAGGATAATTGTACTAATAATCTCTCAAAAATATCATACCATTATGAATATATGTTTTTTTTGTCCTAACAAGTAATATCAAAATCAAGTTTCTCTTCATCGGACTAACCACCGGAAGAAGTACGTATCAGAGCTATGATACAGACTAGATGTCATGTGGGGTGACCTTGAATGAAGTTGAGGGGAGGCCCAGAGCAGGAACCGGATGCTTGCGGGGAGGTCCGGAGCAGGTCAAGAGTGATCGGATGCTTGCGGGAGACTCAAAATATGTCAAGAATGACTGCACGCATGCATGATGAAAGGTCCAGACCATGAGAGTAATGGATGTCCTTCGTTTGAGGAGAGGATTGTTGGAAATACAATCAAAATCTTATCATGAGTTTAAAAGATGAAAGATATCTCAATTGGTATGAAACATTTTGAGTAGAACCAAAAAATAAATCTATGAGGACTCAGACCCAAAATAGATAATATCATACTATTATGAAAATATGTGAATTCTTTTGGTCCTAACAGTATCCAGCTCTTTGAACCGATCGACTAATCCTGGATGACCAGTTCGGCCCCACAAAAATTTCCACAGGTCATCAGGGTAAATTAGAAAGTGTTCATGGAGGCTCATCCAGATGACCAACGTTCTTAGGCACACTTCTTACTGGAGGTAAAAATCTCCTAAAATACACCGCGGTTTAAACTCAAATCTTAGATTCCTTGATTATCTATTAAAGGACCTTACATTGCCCCGGGGACAAGTAAATGCTAAACTTGTTAATGAGTTGTATACTAAGAGTCTAAGAGAATTGATCCAGATTTTAATGTGGCAAAAGGCGAATAGCTCGCCCCCAGCGCCCCCGCCAACCTATCCCAGAGCCAACACGGAGAAGGTAAACCCCCATGTCTTAACCATTTAGATAGCTAACACTGTTAAGACACTTGAGAGCTAGGGGTGAATAATTCCAATCACTTAGTTGATGATTTATTATAGTGGAAATTCAAAGCAATCGATAACACCTTTGATTTTACTTGTTATTCACCTCCTTGAGATGACTAATTTAAGGGTCCGCTCTTCACACTCACGGCTCCACTATTACTTGTCTGGCTGCTTCTCCGATTGCTTGGGAGATTATCCGGCTATCCAGTGTTCAGCTCACCTGAACCTTACTTTGACCTTCTTCTCGAGCAGTTTCTTCCCAAGCTTCGCATCCCTTGGAAGCGACCTGGGTCCTTCTCGTCTTCTGGTATACTCTTCTGCAGCTCCTCATCTCTTGGATGCGCTGAGTCCGTCGACTCGCTTCCCATACTATCATTCTCGTTCGCTGCATCTTCCGCTTGATTTCCTGTGTTCCTATGTCCGTGTACACTCAAATATAAGGTATCAAATACGTATAGACTAACTTAACCTAGTTGATCACATCAAAAGTAACCCGGGGTACTTACAATATTCCCATTTTTTATATGCATCAATGCAAGTTAAGTTAGGGTTAAAAATAAATAGTAAAACAAAGTAAACAAATAAATTTGCAATAAAACCTCCCCTTAACTTAATTTATCTAGTTTTCTCCCTTTGATCACATAAAAAAATATGAAAAAAAAATACTAGAAAAATATTAATAAGTTTTCTAGGGGTTTGTAACAGAATTTTCAGTAATATTCCTTTATTACCAAAATTAAATTTTAAAAAGAATAATTTTTTAATCAATAAGTTCAAAGTTTGGTAAAAAAATTTAAAAATTATTTAAGTGTCAAAAAAATCCTGAAGGTTTTTTTAATGATAATCATAATCATTTTAAAATATGCTAAAAATGTCAAGAATAGAACTTTTTCATTTTAACCATAATAAATATTTTGCACAGACAAGGTTATTTTTGAAACTAAATAGTAAAAAATAGTTTTTGAGTCTTAAAAAATAGTAATTTTTCTACACATCTATAATACAACTTAAGTTTCAGAAAAATCAGATTTTTCAAAATATATTTCCGAAGTATTTTTAATTTTAAATTCCCTTTGTCGATTAAAAATTCATAAAAAATTATATAATCCTCAACAAATTCTAAAATTTTTTATTCTAATAGAAAACAAAACTCGTGATCACTAAAAAAAAATCAAGTTATTGAAAAATTAATTTTCATAACATTTTTAATCATTAAAATTTATTTTTCAAAAGAATATTTTTAAAAAATAATACAATAGTCAGAAAATTTAGAAACTATTGTTTTAGTAGATAATATCTTTTTTTTGCTCATGAAAAAATTTCAACACAAAACATGAAGAGTAAGTATATGAAATAATTAAATTTTGTGAACAATGTTAAAATTAAACTAACTTAAATCTAAACATGCATGTAAAAATTAGTGTTATTAGATTAAGCATGATTTAGGGATCCTAAATAAATTACTACCTACTAGATTTATCAAATATTGTATAGGAATAAATTTTCTAACTACTTTTACAATTTGGCCCCTATGATTTTTAATGTATCAATTTAGGCCTTTATAATTTCTAAAATTTGGGGATGTCAATGCATTGTAATTTGAACTTGCTGAATTTTCTAATAATTCTATTTTCTCTTTTAAATTATAGTTTTCAATTTGAACTTTATCAAAAAGTTTTAATGGACATGCATTAACTAGATTTATTCTTAACTCATTATTGTCTTTTTGCAAGTTCACACATTTAGTTTGTAATTTACATAAATATTTAGACAACATTTTTATTACTTCATAAAGCTGATGAGGAGGTAAGAGGCATATGTCATTTACCGTGTCAGACTCATAATTCAAAATTCTTCCTTCATCAATGCTCTCGATGCTCATCTCGGACAAGGTTTCATTGTTTTCTTCATCTTGGTGGCTTACCATTAGCGCAAGTCTGGCGTACGCTTCGACTTCATATTCTGATATGATGACTCATTCTACGTCACTTTTAGATTCTTGTGTTTGGACCTTCTCGTTCCTTTCTCTTTGTCCTTTTTTAGCTTCGGGCAGTTATCTTTAATGTGTCCCTCCTTATCGTAGTTGTAGCATCATACTTTCTGTTTGCTTTGAATAAGCTTCTTATTCGTCTTTCTTGGCTTGCTATATTAAGTTGTGATTTAGCTTCTTTTCGATTCTTGATCTTGTACATCAAGACTCGTGTTCTAATGTAGAAAATAAATCTTCTAAAGTACTTACCTCCAGATCTTTTGAAATGTAGTAGACATCTACTATTGATGTCTACTCAAGAGTTCTCAAAAAAGCATTAAGTGCATAACGAACTGAGTCCTGATTTGTTACCGATTCGCCGAGGTTGATAAGTCCGATGATTAGTTCCTTAATCTTCAAGTGTAGTTGAGCCACCATCTCTCCTTTTTCATTCGGAGGTTTGTTAACTGACTTTGAAGGATGTTCCATCTTACTAGCTTTGCTTCCGATGTTCTTTCATGAAACTCCAAGAACTTCTTCCAAAGTTCTTTAGTGAGGTATAGCTTCTGATGTGGTTGACTTCTTGAGGTGTTAGTACAGTTAACAGATGAAATTCTACTTTTCCATTGGCCACGAAGTCACTCTGCTCCTTCTTGTTCCAGAGGTGTTCTTCCTTCTCCTCTCCATGTTGATCTTTGAGTGCTACAAAGTCATATTTAATTGTTAGCAGGATTTCAAAATTGGTGTTCAAAAATACCTCTATCTTCTTTTTCCATATAGCGAAATCTCGCTCGAACTTTAGTGGATAAATGCTTGCTCCGACCATCTCTTTGTTACTTCAGTTAGCCGTTAGTCCTTCTGAAGCATACCTCACTTTGATACGACTTGTTGATCCCAGTGAGACTGGCTAGAGGGGGATGAATAGCATGTAAGTTAGATTAACACTTTCTTTTACTATCGTTCTTAGCAAGGACAAGCACACATTAGATAAACAAAAACAAATGCATAAAAGTAAAGTAAGAGAAGACTCCGAGTTTACTTGGTTTATAACCAGGGAGGTTGCCAATCCAAGGCAATAAATGCTCCAATAGAAAGATCTCCTTTGTTGTAGGCAGAGAAACCTCTTATAGCTTTGACAGTATAGAAGTTAAAAATCAAAATTCTAAAATGATTACAGAGTGTATGGTTTTTATAACTTAAAGGACTCAGACTATATTTATAGCCCACTAGTCGAAAATAGTTGTTTACTGATGTGGCATTTTTCGAGCACCTAGACGTACTAGGTCCGACCGCTTGAAGTCATTCGCGTGTGTCTTTCTCGTCCCTAGGAAGCGCCGCGTGCATCCTTCTCGTCCGCCGGTGTACTCTTCAACAGCTCCTCGTCCCTCGAATGTACCGAGCTCGTTGACTCGCTTCCCGTGCCATCCTTCTCGCTCGCTCCATCTTCCACTTAACTTCCTGTATTTCTAAGTTTCTACACACTTAGATACAAGGTATCAAATATGCAAAGCCTAACTTAACCTAGTTGATCATATTAAAAGTAACCCATGGTACTTACAAAAAGTTATAGTTGTGGCTAGACAAGGAAGACCTAGTAAATTAGTTAGATTGAGAGGAAGACCTAGTAGCTCGGATGGGCCGAGGGATAGGAAAACCTAGTAGGTCGGTTGAACGTCAAACAGATAGACTTTCTGCTTGAGGGGGTATGTGATCCTTCGTTTGAGGGAAGATTGTTAGGGTTGCAAGTTTGCAAATAAAGTCCTACATTGAAAACACATGGAAAAAATTATGGACTTATAAAGAAAATATATCGTCATTGGTATAAGGTCTTTTAGGTAAAACCTAAAAATAAAGTCATAAGGGTTTAAGCCCAACGTAGACAATGTCATACCATTGTGGAGATATCTTAATTTTTTTTTTAGTCCTAACAATATATACCTCATCAAAGGAAGACAACAAAGTTTATTTTTGATGTTTGGGAAGTGTAGGTCCTTATAGTAGTTTTTCCAAAAGCTTATAATTGCATCCTAGGTCTTGAATAACAAAATTAATAGCATATAATCATATAGCCACTCTAGATCTCGCGAAAAGACAATAGATTAGTTCATATATGGTTGGAAAATTAGTTTTAGTGACAAGTAAATTAAATAGGGGTAAAATGGCTATTTTGTTAGTAGATCATTGTAAGCTATTCTCTAGTGAATGAGAAATTAATGTCTAATGAAGGGTTGGTATGATATGATCAGGTGGAAGTTTGACTTGAACGTTAACTCAGGTATACAAAACCATCGAGGGGTATGAAATTATCATTAATTTTGGTGATTGATGAAAAAATTAATCTTTATTGTGATATTAATTAATTGATTAATTAATATTTACCATATATTAAGTAAATAATTGATCAGGTTAATAAATTTAATTAATTAATGATAATTGACAAGTTTTAAGTGAAAAGACACACCCCATGTCTTTTCACCTATTGGATGAAACCTTTCATCTCCTAAAAGTAATCCTTAATTCATCCCTATAAAAGGAACTTCATTCCTTTAATTAAACTCACTCAAAACTCAAGTTGTAAATTCTCCTCTCGAATTCTCTTCTCTCTCTCCTCTCTTAAGAGTTTCAAGACTTTGAAAGTTTGTCAGGGATTGAAATTTAGAGTGCTCTTATTTCGAGATGCAAGTCATTGTATTTTGGGAGATGATTGCTGATAAACCATAAGCACCTGGGGGTAATATCGTCTTAAGGAAAGAAGACATTGCCTTCACCTCGACCTTAATACTCTTATCCATAGTGATAAGCTTACTCAAAGGGGTGTGTCGATACCTGAAGGGGTGTGTCAATATCCAAAGGGGTGTGTCGATACCCAAAAGAGTATGTCAATATTCGAAGGGATAACTTGACGACTGATAAGATTAAATAGGTAACAACGATACCAAGAAGGATATGTACCCGAAAGGGTGCCTCGACAACTGAAATGGTTTGTCGAGAGTATAAATGGGACAAGTTCCACACCATATCGAGCTCCACTCGTTCGAGCCATCGACTCATGACCGAGATGACTAATTGGGCCCAAATGTTGGATCCACAACACCGCATATCCATCTCTACGTATAAAAGTTCCAACATATAGCACTTTTATCCAAAACTACATATCTCCTAGGACTAAAACAACGAAAGTAAGAGGATGGAGCGATTTTAGGGGCTAAGGGAACACAGTAGCGGGGCTAAAGTTTGAGATTTGGATAGTTTAATTTAGCTTTGTATACAAACTTTAGCCAAAATTAATGGGATTCAAATGTAAGAACTAATAACATAAAATCATGAGTCATTTAAAATTTGGACAACTTAGATCTCTAAAGCAGTTATAGCCAAAACATTTCATATAATGATTTCAAGGACTCTAAAAAGCATATTTGAGTTTTTGATAAGTTTGGTACATGTCACTAGTTTTGACTAAACTTATTACATGGATCTAAACCAATCTAATTTTTTTTAACAACAAAAAAAAGGATAAAGAATGGTTCCATGCAATCTTCATAGTAATTGGAACACAATATATGAACCCCAGGGTTTGGCTCAGATAGTAAGTGCATATTCTATCACAATTGGATAGGGGTTGATTCTAGGATTTCACTGCTTATAGATGCCTCGTCATGCACTTGCAACCTGTGCTCCTATTAAACTTCCCTCCATACGACGTGAGGTCATTAATGTAGCGGTTCCATATTTTTGAAACACAATATATGGTCCTCATAGTAATTAGTCAAGTTTATGTCCATATGGAAATTTTGATCTAAACTATTATGTGAACTTAAAGCTAATGAAATTGAAAAAAAAAGGTATAGAATGAGTCAATAAGTTCGAAGAGAAGAACAATGTTCTCATATATAAATTTTAGGCAGTTTAACTCCATACAACAATTTTAGTCAAAACTACTACACTACCCAAAATTTAAAAAAAAAAATGAAGGTTTGGAATATATGATTGAATATGTTCAAGTAAACAAATGAGTGTTTGTTTATAAAATTTGACTAGTTTGGATAGTTATAGTAGTTTTGGTCAAAAATAAATTGTCCAAAATTAATCATGAAGGCATAAATGACTGAACATATTCCAAAGAGCACCCATGAATGTTTTTTTTTTTAATGAAATTTAACCAGTTTAAAATGGTTGAAGAACGAGATCACACAACCCATCATAAATAGCGTTTGCAACTCAGCCTACGATTTAGAAAATCAATATTGTTTGAGTGAAATAATAGAATTTTTTGGGTGAAAAGTATACGAATTTGAGTGAAAGGTTACAACGAAAAAAGGGATGACAAGGTATAAATTTAGCATAAAAAATTAGGCGAAGCATCTCTTGGATGATAAAATCAAAATGGATAGGATAGCTAAATTTTATAAATGAATAAAATAGGAACCTCAATCACAATTAATCTAGTATTAATTAACTATACATACAAGTCACTAAACCTATTCTTTTAAAAACGAAAAGAAATTAATAACTGCTATCAAGCAAGCTCATTAATTACAAACGACATTCATTAACAAAAATAAAGCACCATCTTTATAATACACAAATATAACCTCACCAGAAAATACTTTACTAATTCTGATACATCTTTATAATATTCACTATTTTATAATCCTACACATTAAGGATCTCCAAATTAAAAATATAAATATTATACATTTATATATAATATTGTATATTACATATGAAAGGCTTTCTATATATATTTATACATATATATATATATATATATATTATGAATAAATATAATTAATGATATAAAAGAAAAAAAAAAAGAAGGTAAGGGTAAAATAGGAATTTTGAGGCCGATACGGCTGGCATCCGTTTTTTAATTTGTCGGAAGCAAAATAACGGCCCTGTCTTATGATTATAGTTTGGGAGCTTCTTCCACCACTTTTTCTCCTTCCTTGCACCACCTACTGCAAACTTCCAATCTCACCACCGCCTCTCCTCCCTTTCTTAAACCTCCTCTTCCTCTCTTCTCCCTTCCTCATCTCTCTTCTTCTTCTTCTTCTTCTTCATGGGATCTCAAGCTACCCATGCAGTGAGCGAGACCGGCGGGGAGCTGAACGTCGACACCTGGAGTCAAGCCCTGCAGCAATGGAACAGGGACGACAGCCCTGATGCATCCGCCGCCGCCGGATTCGTCTCGATCTCATCGTCTTCGGCCGGCGTGAAGCGGGCTCGCGCCGGCTCCTCCAGGGACCGCCAGGAAGCAGAGAAGAGTGGCGGCGCGGAGCCGGAGCATGAGATACACATCTGGACGGAGAGGGAGAGGAGGAAGAAGATGAGGAACATGTTCTCCAACCTCCACGCCCTCCTCCCTCACTTACCTGCTAAAGTACTCAAGAACTTATATAGATTTTTAATTTTCTTCATGCATGAAATTAAACTCTTTTGAGTTGAGCCTCGATCTTGATTTATATAAATATATATTGGTTAATGTATTTTTAGGCAGACAAATCTACGATTGTAGATGAAGCAGTGAAGCACATCAAAGCGCTGCAGCAGAAGCTCGAGAATCTCGAGAAGCAGAAGCTCGAGCATCTCCACAGCCAGGGGCGGCTGCCGCCGCCACCTCCTGCTGCTGCAGGCTCGGACCAAACGGCCTCCACCGCCGTCAGTAGGGAAGCCTTCTTGGCCGAGCAAGGCAAGAGCTACTTCCCCATCAACTCTCTGTCGCCGGCGATGCCCCTGCAGACTTGGTCGTCGCCCAACGTGGTGCTGAGCGTGAGCGGCGACGACGCCTTCATCTGCATCAGCGCTCCCAAGAAGCCGGGCGTCCTCTCCACCGTTGCCGCCGTAATGGAGAAGCACAGGCTCGACCTCCTCTCCGCCTCTGTCTCCGCCGACTTCTTCAGAACCATGATCATGATCCATGCTCGTGTATGTTACGTTCCTAGAATTCATTATATTCATGATATATATGCAAATCCTTTTAATTAATATTTGCCTCAAGGATCGATTTACCAATCGCAGGCAAGTGATGCCGGTGGCCAGCTCCCGGAGACGTCAATGAACGAAGAGATATACAAGTTGGCCGTCGGCGAGATGATCATTTGGCTTTCAACATCACCAAACTATTAACTTTATATATATATATTGTTCTGATATATGTCATTACAGCTAGGGTTTTTAATTAGTTTTGTGAAAACAGACAATGACTGTTGGAATATGTTTTCTATCGTCTTCAATATCAACAATTGCATCCAATTACATCAATGAGTCACAATGGGAACAAGGGCAGAGCCACGTGTTAGCCTACTCGGGCTTTAGTCCGAGGGCCGACCACATTGAGGAGGAGTTGTCGTTCGGATTTAAGGTGGGAGAAAGGAACAACGTGTGTGAGAGAGAGAGGAAGGTAGCCCGAGGAATTTTTTTTTTTTTCATCAGCCCACGGTTATAAAATTTCTAGCTGGAAAATATGATGATTCTCTCAACTCTCTTCCTTTCATGTATAATTTACTAGTTCAAAATTAGTCTACCATTTATACAAACATGCACATATATTGATTTTTATCATTGTTTTTTTTTATATATAAAGGAAAAGATATTGATGACATTGGGGATGAGAGTTCAAAGTTGGAAGATAAGCTCATTGAGCTCATAGGGGAGGGGAGTGAACAAATGAGGGAAAATATTGACTTACATGATATATATTTTTTATTGTTCACTATTTTACTCTATCAGTGACTAAGTTGAGTTTAAAGAAAATGGAGTGTAGAGAATTGGCCAACATGTCTATTGATCTATTGGTTAGAGTTTCAGTTGGACGATTAATCAATTTTGTTGGAAGATTATTGGTGCAATCATTCTCAGATCAAGGTTAACCGGCCAGTTTGATTAAACTCAAGTCGTTTCTTACTTAAGTTTCGATGTTTAAACAATATGTAAGAAGAGGTCAAATAGATCAAGGTTGATCGAATATTTGATAATATATCAGAGGAAGTCAAGTAGATCATAAAGGACCAGATACTTGACTAAAAAGTCCTAACTGGATCCTAACTAGAGGTTAGACAACAAAAAGTCCTAACCGCAATTAAGTAAAAGAAAGTCCAAGTGGATTAAGGCGGACCGCACGTTGGCAAAGGAAAGTCCTAACTGCGGTTAGACAAGGAAAATTCCTAACTAAGGTAAGGCAGGATGACTAGTCCTAACTCGAGGGTTATGCAAAGGAAAGTCTAAGTGGATTAAGGAGGACCACACATTGGCAAAGGAAAGTCATAACTGCGGTTAGACAAGGGAAAGCCCTAACTAAAGTTAGGCAAGGTGAAAGTCTACCGAGTGACTAGTCCTAACTGAGGTTCAACGGAAAGTTAGCAAAGAGAAAGTTCAAGTGGGTCAAAGGTTGTCCGAACACTTGATGAGGAATGTTGGGACCTTGACCGCCGG
>JBAMIE010000055.1:5083411-5094552 GCA_037177295.1 Kaempferia parviflora
ATTAGATATAACAATAAACCTAACTTAAACCTTTGCCCAAACATCAAAACCCTAGGGCACTAGATTGCTCCAACAAACCTTCCGTCTCCAACGTGAAGTTAAATGAAAAAAATGGGAAAAAAAAACATTAATAACCCTAAATAGATAATCAAGAGACAATAAAAGAAGAGAGAAAAAAAAATAATTTTAAAAATGGGTAATCATACCTAATCAGAGCTTATAAACCAAACAACATTGGAATGACTAAACTCATTCTCATTCCAGTCTACTATTAAACGCATTCTCATTCACATTCTCATTCGTGCATCCCAACCAAACGCCACCTAGTGTCACCATTGGAAGAGAGATAATTGTTGAATTAATCATAGGCAACAACAATAAGCATGTGTGGACGCTGGAGGCTAGCGTATTCATCTTTTGCCACATGTGTAGCTAAAGAGTGCAAATTTATTCTCACGGATTGACAAAGATTGACGTAGTTGGTCCTTATATGTGTTTGCTCTAATAGATTTATTAGGGAAAAAATGCCCTCCCAGGTGTAAATTAGAGAAATGTGTGTATACATACAAAGAGATATATAATAGGTACCGCTCAATATCCCTTCCATATTGAAATCAATGTAAATACTCGCAAATTAAAATAAAAATAAGGTATTTTGAAATGTTTGAATATAATTATTATTTGATGATTTTAAAGACTTTATAACTAAGAAAGATTTTGTTTTATTTTAAAATTAGTTGCAATTTTTAATATTTCAAAAGATAATTGTATAACACTTTATTTTATATGATTATAAATTTTTGTGATATAGTTAATTTTTTGAGATATAGACATTATACAAAAAAATTTTGAATAAGAACATACTTATTTTATTTAATGATTTTTGCTAAATTTAATTTATTTAATTTCATTTATTAACTAAATATACTTAAAATTATGGTTTTACATGGATATATGTTTAATTATTATTTATGGAACATATTAACATGTGTATTAAATAAGAGTATATATGAAAATGAATACATGTTTTGGTATGGAATACATTTAATATCAATAATATATTTATTATTTTCTAAATTGAAAATTTTATTTAAAAAATATAAATAATTAATCATTTAAAATTATTTTTCTAACTTGAGTAATATCATTCAATTTTAAAAAAAATGCACAAACTTTAGATGAATATTTGATCCCATCTGTGTGACAAAAGACGATTCGCTCGCCCAAGCGTCCCCATCAATTCGTCTCTAGGCTAACATGAAGGAGGTAAATCACCCGTGACTACTAGCCATTAGTGCAAATGGTCAAGGCAAGGGGGAGGATGTATACTCTCAGACACACCGAGTTTCGAGAGTATTGACACTTACCGCATAGAATTTGGATGGATCATTTAAACATGACTTCCATTATTTTGATTTACACACTTTCAAGAGTATTGCCACTTACCCCTAGTAAAAACATTTCAGAAGAATAGAAGAAAATCAAAAAGCACTTTAAAATGAGATAAAACAACACTAAATTATAGTGGTGATTTTAAAAATTCATTATGAAATCATCTAGAGGTAAACGACAACAGTGAAATTATAAGTGCATTTACAAAAAATAAAATATTAGATAAAAAAATTACAAAACAAGTCAGGTAAAGTTCCAGTTCATAGGCATTGCAATATCAAGGCTAACTGGTAATGCGATTCAGATTTCTTGAGACAACATTATATCAAAATTAAATGACACTTTAGCAATCGTTGTGTTCAATTTCTCACCGCATTAATTCTGAAATTCCATCTTAAAATCATAAACCACTTGTTGGACATCTTAAATTCTCAGTTTCCATGTTTAACTATCATAGTACATCACTTTAAAGGCATTTAGGATTGAATTATTTGAGGTATATATGTCAAAAGAATAGCCTTTCCTCATTGAAAGGCATTGGAAGAGAGAAACTGGTCTCAACTGTGAACTTAAAAAATGACGAACCACATGATCATACCATAACAAATGATCACATGCTCACTAGATCTACAAAACATCTAAAGCATCTTTAGTTCAGAAGGCATCAGTATAAAGGTGGAGTCTAGATGAGTGCCTGGAAGCCGAGTTGTTGCATTTCTCGTAACTTAAATTGTGGAAAGTATGCTCCTTCACCTAGCTCCTCGACGTCAATCTGCTGCATAGCCCACGCATACAGTACCGTCTGAATTGTGTCCTGAAAACAAGATTTGTTTGTATCATAACTAATTACATCACAAGGCAACCATGATGACCAACCACAACTAGTTGGGACCTCAGCTTAATGTATCTTAGGAATCCACCTTTTATTCAAATTTTGAAAAATGATTTGGATAAGAATTGGCTTAATTAATTTTGGAAAACTCATCATCAACAGACGTATAGAAGGATTAGCCTTCATACACAATAAACAATTGAATGTCTATTGATAAGACATTGAACACAACATAATATGCTCACAATTGGAATGATGAAAAAATTACCTTCCCTCCGGATGTTATTGAGCCTTGTTTATCACGCACACAGTATATTTGCTGGGTTTGGAACTAGAGAGAATTGAAGCAGAAATAGAAATTAGTTTGTCCTCTCCTCATAGGACAATATACAACAAGAGAGACAAAGTTCTTACAGCAACTACTATTAGCGGGGAGGAACCCATCATTTTAGTTTCCCGGACATCAACTTCAGAAATATGGAGAATCTGTAACCCCAAGAAAGGGGAAAAAGAAATTAAACCAACGTATGGATGAATGCACCATTGAGCAGACTTGAGTGCATTGAAAACCATGACCTCAACAAACAAAACACTAATTGATGATAAGAAAAATTTGAAAACCTTACTGGATAATGTATGCAGAATAAATTAATGAATCTATCGTGAACTTTACACAATAATTTATTGGGTAAATTGCTAAATAAACCATGAATTATACACAATTTAACAAATCCATCATGAACTTTCAAAATTAATAATTCTATTACAAGTTTACAATTCTATCATGGTATTTGAATTATGTTAAGTTGCAATTAACTTATGACGTGTACCATTCCTAGAAATCAATTTTGATAATTTCAATATTCATATCACCCACATAAATCAAACCAATTAATTAAACATATTTAAAACTGAAAAATCAAATCAACCAACTCCATTCTAACCCGATCCAGCACCAATTGAAGAACCCAACAGGTAACAAGAAGAGACAAAGTAGTGGATGTACCAGCAGCTCCCAGCAAAGCTAAAGTAGAGCAGCAGTTGCCAGCAAAGTTAGAGTAGGGTAGCAGTACCACCAGTTCCAATGGGTGGTGACGCACAAGGTGGACAAGAGACCTTACTAAAGGGGCTAGCAGTGAACCTCTGCTGTGAGACCACAGACACCAGTTGAAGAACCTGGTGAGGACAAACACAAAGCAGGAAATGCCGCACCAGTAGGTGCAGGTGGTGCTGAAGATAGCATGCAATAAGACCACCAGCTCTGGTGGATGGCGACACATGAGACAAAGAAGCTATGTTGAAGGGGTTATCAGAGCCTCTATCCTGAAATCAAGCACCTCCTCAGCCATGACCTCATTTGCATGCCCATATTCAACAAGATGGACAAGGAGATGCTAGAGGCTACCTATGAACAACTTCAATTGACATTGCACGAGGGACATGCATGTGGGAGCTTGACCCAGTGGACGAGATGTTGTTCATCATCCACAGGTGCATGGAGTTCACCACCATCAATCGCGGTCATAGAAGGTTGGGGAGATAGGGAAGTGGGGTGAGGATAATTATTAATTAGGGTTTTATTTTTTCTTTATTACTATTGTTGTATGAATGGTTGCATTTAATAGGAGATGAAATGGATAATATGAATTGGCAAAACTATTGACTAGGCATGGTGCCACAATGTCGCATCATCATTAAACCACAACTTAATCCAAACATCATAATAGATATGTTACGACTTTAAAAAGTTTGTAATAGAAATATTAATTCTAAAAGTTCATAATAATTTGTTAAATTGCATAGTATATTTATTAATTTATTCACCCTTTTCTATGTTTAGTTCTCCCTCTTAGTCTTCTATTAACTTCTCTAAATATTAACTATTAAGCATAATCAATATCTTCATCTCATTGTTGTCATCCCACTCTTCTAGTCGAATCACCTTTCATTTTAGCAAATTTACTTCTTTTAATTATTTTAATTGCATTATTATTCAGTTTTATGTTTATATTCAAAAACACAAAAGAGTCTCTTCTAGTCGAGTCACCTTTCATTTTAGGAAATTTACTTCTTTGAATCATTTTAATTGTATTATCAATTTTATTTAGTTAAAGTTTATATTCAAAAACATGGAAGAGTAGGGCATAAACAAGTTCATGAGACAACTTCACTTTAGAACAGTTGGATTGGTTCGAAAATACAGCAACTTGAACTATCTTGTTGTAGATTTATGTTCCAATGTTAATATTGCATCCTAGTATGAACAAATTCTAGAAGTCATCAACACATAATAATGAACCTCAAGATACCGGTGACATACTACAATTTTTATAGGTAATAGACGTTGAAGAATTAGTGACATTTGGACCTACGCTCACATTATTGCTCAAGATAGAGAACAAAGCACAATGTAACTTGCAAAATTTCTAGAAGAATAAGTGACATAATTTACAACTACTTGAGTGCAAGAAACAAAATAGTCCCACCACATCATATTTTTGTATAGATTTTAAACAAAATATTGTTATTACTTTTACAAAATTTAGATATTAATTGTTTTAACTTCCAATGTCTAGAATTGTATTGTGACGATTGCTATATTTTGAAGGGATGGGAGGTGCAAGCTTATGATTTGCAATATTTTTGTTACCATACATCCACTGTTAGACTTTTATTTTGCTAAATATATGGTTTGAAATTTGAATTGTGATGGTTATTTTTTATTCAAGTTGTAAATTTAAGATACAAAACATATTAAGATGACAACAGTTATGTTCTGATGAGATGGGAATTGTAAACTTAAGCAATTAGACCAGGTTAATCAAGCAAATCTAACCAATTAGCTTGTCCAAATAGATTCCTGATTTAATCTACAATTCAATCAATTCACCCACTGGTTCAACCAGTAAAGTATGATCCAAAGCTGATCTAGTTCGAACTTTACAAGTAGTATTTGTGTCAATAGTGGCATTAGAATTTTGTTTTGATAAGGCAATAACATGACGAATAAGAAGAGTTGACTTAAAAGATATTGATGCAAGACCATCCAAATGATTAAATGAAGTAACTGTGGTAGAATAGACCTACATAAGGACCAATCCTTTCATAAGAAGGTATTAGGCAACTGAGGGCCTGAGGCCAAGTGCAAACCCAAAGACTGCCATTTTTCCAGATTTCTATTTTTATGTGTTTTAGGAATCCCAAGCATACTAGCCTCTGGGCATGGCCAATGATCAATCAGATAATCAGGTTATGGGTTGTACCTGGACGAGACACAACCGATTGACACCTTTACCCCCTTACCAACACAATTAATTAAATTCATTCTTCCATGATGGGCAAGCAGGTTGTGCATCTATCAAATTCCAGTATTAAAATGACTATCAAAATCTATGATACAGATTTGGTACGGTGGGCTGTCCGTAGGGCCTGAAATCACAGATGCAGCATGCATACCTTAAAATCACAAATGCAAAAATAAGGATGTCAACTCTACTTATGTACCTTATTATCAAAGAACATGCCTTGACTCTCATACGCATTTCGCTCTCCTTTACATCGTTCAATAACTTCAAGAGTGCAATACTTCTTCAATGTTTCTACATCAACCTGTATATCACAACAAATTGTTCGCATAATTGTGGTTGATGAAAAACCTACATGCAACAAAGAGTTGTCAAAGGTCCAACAAAAATTTAAAGTCAACATAAAGACCAAAAATATTTTCCATTTACTATAAAAAGGAATCACTGATCAAAAAGATTTAGAATTACTTTGAAGTAAGCAGTTAGAACAGGCCTGATCATCTCCTGAACTTCAGCTACAAAATCAGGCAAAGAAAAAGACCTTGCCCAAGCAAATTCCATACAAGGACTTTGAGATTAGTCAAACACAAGAATGCTCTCAAATTATAAAAGTTGTGTCTTACGGGTCTCGTCGTCTAATTTCCTTGAAAGACAAAGCAGTTGCAGTTTCTCCAAAAACAGATTCATTTAAACTGAAGTGGATAATTAAACCAATCAATACAAAGAATTAAGCTCTCAAATATGAAATAAAGAAGGGGAAAAACTAGAAGTAAAAAAGCAAGCATTTTTTTCTATGATGAAAATTTGAAAATCCTTCCAATGATTGCTAACGAACTTTGATAACCTACTTCATCTGAATCAATGTGTGTATCATGACAAAACTATATTCATTTGTTTTATTGAATGTGAATCCTCAATCATAATCAAATATGCTTTAATTGTTCCATCCATTTCCAAAACCTAGACCCACAATACTGCATCAACAAAGTTTCACTTATAGTATAGATTTAGGATTAATGGACATGCAGACAGTACTAAAGAACTGATATGCATCCACAAAAGTGATCCAAAAACAAATAGCAGAAGGCTAAACAAACTTAATCCATAAATTGAGATATTTAAAATATTTAGCAATTGAAACAAACCTTAGTACAGTTCTATAGTCTTAAATAGTGTCATCTTTTAAAAAAACCTTTCTTCAATATTTGTGTCCAACAGCAACTATGTAGTTAAAACTCAAAAGAAAAAGAATGAATAGATTCAAGTACTACCATAAAAAAAAAAAAACTATATCAACAAAGAAAAGGATGAAAGGAAGCATGAGCTACATAATGATGTCCAGAACAGAACCACTCATGTGAAAAAGCTTAAAAGAAGAATATTAAATTATCTAGTCATTTTAACATCATGGATATAGCATACATGAAAGGTCAGATATAATAGTTCAAAAGAATTACTTAGTTGTAACAATGCTCAAACAGCTGGAGACCAACTCAATTTGTATACAAAGTACAGATGAACAAGAGAATAATTACCTAAAGCTAGTCAGAATAAAAGCACATAGGCAAGTCCAACAAATTTATAAAAACATAACAAAAAAGAAAGAATCAACAAAATCTACATTGAAGTTCAAAATATATAGTTATGGTATAAAACCTTCAGTGGTCAATCCCACCTTGGATAATGATAAGAAAAAAAACCAAGTATTGGAAGTTGCTAGATCCCAATTAAGAAATAAAAAACAATTTAATTTTTTTTAATAGGTAAAAACAGATAAAGTACTCTTGAATCTTGTGAACAACAGGATTGTCACTCGTCTCCCAACGCTCTCTCATGTCCTCTGCTAACTGCCAACATAAAATAATGCTTCTGAATACTATAACAGTCTTAGCCTTGATTTACAAACTACGAATCTACTTATAATAGAAATACACTTCAGAAAGATCTACCTCTTGTCCCATTGTTACAACTGGTTGGCTATAGCCACTTAACCGCTTAAAGATAGGATGGTCATTCATCTGAAAAGAACAAATGATTCTTAAAATCAGATAATGCAAAAGATTAGGACTTCTTAAAAATAGATGATACAGACAAATGAAACAACAACCAAGCATTATCCCACTAGGTGGGATCGACTAAAAGACAAATGAAAGGATCAAAAAGAATTTCTTTGTTTACCTTCATCTTGAATGCTTCCCATTTCTCACCTAATAGAGATTTCTTGGAAGGAACAATAGTAATGTCAGTTCTTGTACTTCTTGGTTCTGATGAAACAGATGCAGATGCATACTGCATGCGTTTCCTACTGCTCGGATTAGAATTAAGTTCATCTTTTACCAAATTGTATCCTCTCATTGCTAAGTTTGAAATCTTTGTTTCCTGTATTTTCTGAAAAGCTCGAGAGACTTTAGGAGAAGCTGAAGAAACTCTGTCCTTGAACTTTCCAAAGAAAGACTCGGTTTGTCCAGTTGATTCTTTGTTGTTGGCTTCAACGCCTTCAGAGTTCTCTGCTTCTGTGTTTGTTTTATTTTCATCATTCAATCTGGAAGTGTTTGAAGAACTGGAAGAAGATGTAGAAGGTTCTTCCTTATCAAGCCCAAAGGACTCTTTAACCTGAACAGGATATACACATGAACAAGTAAAAAAATTAGAAGAAAGCTGAATAATAATATAAAAGAATTAAGTATGTGTTACTTTTACAGCATCATTTGATATAAGTGGCAATGAGAGGTTTTCTTAGTATTGTTCTTCTCTTTTGATAGGTTTTAAAAATCTGTTATTTTCTAGGTAGCATTCTATTGATTTGGAAGAACCAAATTTTTACATCTACAGCTTTAGATCCTATTATGTCAAGTATTTACAATAAACATGCTCCTAATTGAATTTCATAAAACCATAATGACATGTATTAAGTTTGATAATAGTTTCTTGTGCATTACAAAGCTCTTCTGTTTCTAAGCTTGTTAGACTAATTAACAACATAAGATAAAAGGGTTTTAATTACCTCTTTTTTTGCAGATGATAGTTGCTCTCTCATATTTTCAGAAACCTGAGCAGAAAATGAATACAGAAAGAAATGAAAAACAATACATAGTAAGACAACAATATCCAAGGGTAGAAGGTATGCCTATTCAATAAACTTATAGACACCCCGTGAGGAATTACAAATTTATGTGGATCCTGAACAAATCATAACCACAACACCAATAAGCCAAGATTTTCTTGACTAATTGAGTGAGTTGCATAGATCTTATTTCTCTATTGAACCCTAAGCAAGGTCATAACACTTAACCAAAATCAGAATGAGATAAATTATCGAAGTGAAATAAACATTTAATTGTTAATGGAAGCTTGGTTTATGATATTTTATAGAAAGATATTAGCATGACAATGCAAATAAGATGATCAATGAACCATGTCAAAAATTAACAGTATCTAAAAACTCAGGATAGATTCTCCAGAAACAGTGGTTAACAGTCATGTTTGATTTATCAAGAGGAGCAAGGAAAAACATGTCATATTACAACTTAAAAGGGCTAGAATCTATCATTCTCCTACAAGACAAACTTCAGCCTCATGAATTACATAATTAGTTTGCTAAAGTGATGAGGATGAACCATTTATAATACTGTACACAAACATAAGTGTAAAAGTAGAACAGACGCCATCTCTTTCATATTGATAAGGCAATGTCAACTATGAAAAATAACCAAAACTTACTATGAACATGCAAAAATGGAGTGTCCATTTAAAGACCATATACAGTCAAAAAATATGAACTGAAACAATTTACCAACCTTCTTTGATACTGTTTCTGCTTCTGCCCAAACATCATCAACTTTCCTATGTATTTTTTCTGTGGTTTTCTCTGTTCTGCATTGAATAGTCTAGTCAAATCCATATCAACAGCCCATACTGCTTTCTGATATAAAAGGAATGCCTTAACCTAGTATACTTCTACAGTAAGCAAATTAACAATAGAAATTTAAGATCTTTTGACAAAAAGCATACCTTGCTCTGAGATCTTCCTTCATCACCCCAATTTTCTCATTGAACTCCTTGAGAGACTGTTGAAATTCTGAATTTCTGTCTTCAATGAAAAGAAATATAACTCAAAAATGCAGCAAATAGTAGATGTTATAGCTTTCAACTAGCAATCTTTTACATCAAAATGAATGGGTGGGTAATCATCTATGTTTCAACAGAAAAATGCCTAAAGACTCACATTTATTCTACCATTGAAAAGCAGAAGAGGCCTGCATAAACATACCCCAAGAAGAAAAGGCAAAAGAAAAAAGATTAAAACTAAAATACTAACACATTTGTAATTGTAAAAGAAGCAAACCCATAGTAAGAGAACATCTTTTTCAGTATAAGTTAATGTGGCTTTGACTTTTGGGAGTTCAATTGAAACAGATTTCTGCTTGTTTGCAGGTTAGTTGATTTTCATTTTCCAAGAAAAATTGTTGACCGGAAGAGCATCCATTATTTATTCTTTATAATTTCTCCTTTCAATTTTCCAACCAAAACTCGTGTAACTTTTCTTATGAAAGAAAATATGCCACCTAAATTAGACCTCCTTACCATTAACTGTCATTGTCACTCACCAATTTTTAACCCAATAAACATTTCTAACAGAAAAATGGTAGTAGTTTATTTTTTGGTTACTGGTTACAAGAAAAGGAACACTTTGCAAATAGAAATAGGGAAAACGTCTATATCATGTTGAAGAATTTAAAAAGAAAAAATATATATATAAAGCATTAGAATATTGTCTTAAAAAGGTAATCCTCCTTAAAGACAACTATTGGAATAGCAAAGATTTATGTTACATCAGTAACCGTCCAACACAACTAAGTCTTATATAAATTACTTCCAAAGGCAAAAACTAAGGTCTTTTTTTGTACACCACGTTATACCAATACAATAACTCGAACAAGAGTGAACATATTACCCTTTAGCGTCTCCTTTCAACTGCTTGGAGAACTCATTGAATACGCCAAATTGTCGATATTTCGAGTGCCTTGATCTGATCACTTGAAAATGAAAATCCAGTGCCTACCAAGATAGAATATTCAAACTCAGGAAACAGGGTGAACGTAAGTAACAAATGAGCCCTATCATCAAAACATGGGAGGGAACAGTCTTTTTGAACTGGCTTTAGCGCTACCGCATCTATCGTCGCCAATACTGAAAGGGGGAAGGCACCTGTCTCGATGTCGAGAGTATGGACGACCTCCTCAAGACCCTCGGTAGCCAAGAGGACGCCATCTAGAAGTCCGAAGCCGAGACGGGATATAGTGAAGTTCAGAGCGGGGAACCGTACAGAGGAGGAGGGAGGGAGGGAGGAAGGAAGGAGCTAATTGGAGCTGGTGAATGGATTTGTAGAGTTTTGAGACGCCAAAATGAACTTTTTAGGGTTTAAGGAGAGGTTTGCACGAGGACGGTGGGTCAACAAAGACGGCGAGCAGCTTCGAAATACAATTCGGCCTTCTCAATATTTCAATCAAATTTAATTTTCCCAATAAAAATGCACAAATCAAAAGGACTCCCTCGTTGTTTTTTTCGTCAAAAAATAATACCCCTTTCAAAAAAGCTTAAATAATATCAAT
>JBAMIE010000055.1:5167123-5180851 GCA_037177295.1 Kaempferia parviflora
CTAAATATTAAAATTTTAGACCCTATACATATAATACACCCAAAACTAAATGAAAAAAAACTAAAAAATATTAGCGAATGAATCTAGACTCCTGGACCAGTGTCACGTACGGGCGTGAGATAAAAAGGTCTGCCACATATTAATTTTGTATTCAAATTTGATTAGAAACTCAAAAATATAAATAATTTTAAATCGAACTTGAATTGCTTGAACCTTAATTAGATTATAGTTTGAAATGATTTAAATTCAAATTGGATTCAAGTTGCTCAAACCAACATATTAAATTAAAATTATATAAAAGTAATAAAAATTTTAATTTGTAATTCATGAATAATCAAATAAAATATTATAAATTCAAATTCAATTTAAAAAAATTATGAGATATGTTTAAATTTTAAATTTTAAATGCAAATCAAATTTTTTTTTTTTTTTTTTGAAACGACTCAACAAAACTGACGAACAAGCTCGAAAATCGTAATCTAAACTATATGATGTTCATCAATGCCCGGAATAGATTATTGTGGTCTCCAATCACCTTAGTTATTTCCTCTACCAAGTTCACAATTTGAATTTGCTGCCTAAAAAGATCAAGGAGATTCTTTTTTAAAAGTCGTAGAAAACATACACAAAATGCAAAAAGTGAAGGGAATAGTTAGAGCATCTTAGGGTGCAATTGTAGTCAACTAGAGGTCCTTTGATAATATATTATACTAATCTAAAATATTAATATAATATTTATTAAATTGTAACCTATAATTTCCCATCGCCGTGCTAAGCGACTGTGTTCTTCTTGGGGATGATTCGAGCCCGCAGTCGATTCTTCATCACGACGGTGAACTCGACCGTCTCCGACAGGTCGACCTCCTCCCCCTCCGCCGCCTCCCACTCAAACGCCCTCACCAGGTTTGCCACGAAGTACTCCAGGTGGAGCATCGCAAGCCCCATTCCCGGGCAGATCCTCCTCCCGGCCCCGAACGACATCATCTTAATCTCCTTGCTCCCGGTGATGTCCACAGCCGCCCCCTCGCCGCCGCCCAGGAACCTCTCCGGCCGGAACGCCATCGGATCCTCCCACATCCGCCTGTCCCAGTTCATCTCCGCCACCAGGAAATTGATCGACACCCCCTTAGGAATCAGGTACCCACAGAGATCCACATCCTCCGTCACCGCGTGTGGCAGCACGAAGTGCCCCGGCGGGTGGCGCCGGAGCCCCTCCATGACCACCGCCTTCAGGTACTCCATCCTCTGCAAATCCTCCTCCTTCACCTCCTCCCCTTCCGGAACAACGCGATCGATCTCCTCCCGTAGCTTTTCTTGTACCTCTCGGCGCTTCACGAGATTCGCCATGATCCACTCCAGAGCGGTGGCCGTGGTATCGGTGCCGCCATTGAGGAACTCCGAGCAGAGGACGACGATCTCGTCGTCGCAGAGTTTCCGGCGGCCGCCTAATTCGTTGTCGGGGAGATCGACGTTGAGGAGGGAGTCGAGATAGGAGTAGACGAATCGCTCCTCCTCTTCAGCCTCCTCGTTCGTGCCGATTTGCCGGCGGCGTTCGTATTGTCTTCGGGATTCGATGAGGGGAAGGTACAGCTGTCTCTGGATCTCCCGCATCGCCATGGCGGTTTTCACTCGATTGCGGAACACGCGTCGGGAGATGGCTGGGGCGAAGTCGAGAACGCTGAGCTTAGCGCCGTAGAGGAGGAGGGCCCTCTGCGCCCGCTCGATCTCTCGGATGGCTTTCTCCTCAAGCTTCTCGCCGAAGCACATGAAGACTAGTAAACAGAACATCGCGAACTGGAAGCTCTCCGATGCGACGACGGGGCTTCCGCCGCCGGAAGCGGCGCGGAGGTGGTCGATCAGGAGGCGGAGGACCCAGGCGCGTCCGCCGGCGTAGAGCTTAATGCGGCCGGGGTGGAGAATCTCGGCGGTGATGTTGCGGCGCAGAACGCGCCAGAGCGGACCGTAGGGCAAGGAGGAGATGATGTGGTGGCCGCCGTTGGAGACGCGGAAGGCGGGGAAAGGAGGCGAGGGGCGGGAGGCGAAGGAAGCGCCGAGACCGACGAGGGCCTTGTGGGCGATGACGCGGTCGGAGATGAAGACGGCGGTGCGGGAGCCGATGCGGAGCGCTACGATGGGGCCGTACCGGGTGTGGACGTCGCGGAGCACGGCCTCTAGGTCGCGGAGGGAGCGGCGGAGCCAGAGGAGGTTGCCGATGACGGGAAACGATGGAGGTCCCGGAGGGAGGCTCTTCCGCCGCCGGTTGTCGCCGTGGAGGAGCGCTGCGAGGAGAGCAGATAAGGCGAGGGAGAGGAGGATGAATGGCCATAGCCCCATGGTTGCACTTGTTCTACATGGTCATTAGCCTTAGCCCCCTTTTAAATCGAGGCCATGAGAGTAAAGTCAGCGGATGTGATATCATCTCGACAGAATATATTTAATGAGCATGATATGCTAAAAAAAAAAAATTAAAGAAAAATCTCAATCACACTCATATAATAATAAATTTCACCATTTCACTTTTTATGAGTCTCATCACTTTATGTGAGTGTCATTAAGATTTTTCTTGAATTTTTTTTCTCTTTACAAATTATTTCTCATATTTAATTTAGTTAATTTAAAATTTTATTTTTTTTAATTAAAAAAACTTAATTATTTTAATTTATTCAGTTCGATTATAAATTATAAATTTTCATTAATAAAAGAAGAATTTGATAAATTTTCATTGACTCTTAATTAATTTTATATCTATTTAATTTATTTTTATTTTATTCAATCCTAGTCACTGATGGTTGCCATTGCACCAAAGCCCGCTCCAGACTCATGGTTGTGCTTATTTCATCTAAATTAGTATCGTCGACTCTATCCTAAAATATAGACACAATTGACTTCAAAATCTATTAAAGTAAATATAAAAATATTTATATAACTATCAACTGTATCAATTTGTAGCGCCCTTCTAATTAAGGAGATGAGATTCTCTGTTTCACTTTTTCTATATCTCCGTATCTTATTCATTAATCGGATGGATCATATCAAATCAATCAGATTTCAAGGATGTCTAATCTGATGTGATCTGTCCGATCAATAAATGGAATATGAAGATATGTAAAAATAGGATAGAGGATCTCATTTGCTAATTAAGGCAATGAGAATAGAGTACGTAGAGGTGAGTTTATTTAATTTAGAAATTTAGTTTAGTTAATTTACAATTTTAGGTTTTTTATTAAAAAAAACTTAATTATTTTAATTTATTTATTAGGATCTCGATTTTAAATTTTAAATTTTCATTAACAAATGAAGGATTTGATAAATTATCATTAACTTTTAATTAATTTTATATCTATTTAATTTATTTGATTTTATTCTGGTGGCAGACGGAAGCCGTCACCTTAAGTAATTCAATTCAATTTGTTCGATCAACCGATGGTTACCATGGTTCCAAAGTCCCAGGTGTAAAAAAAAACAACCTAGTCAACGAGGTTAGATGGCACGAAGTAGGCAGAGTTTTGGAAATACGCCAAGAGCGTAAAGACAGTTAATAATGTCGGTCAATCAAATATTGGATGATTTGGTCAAAAAAAAAATTAAGATTGATTTTTTATTCTCGAATATGTTGAATTTTAAGAACGTCCAGGTAGGCACATATTATAAAAAGTATCTGTCCTGTAATTCTAATTATCAAAACACACCCAATATATATAGAAAAATTATAACTCCAAAGGGGGAGCCGGGGAGGCAGCTTAGGCAACAGTCTAGGACCTCCCTAATTTTGAAGTCTCAATATTATTAAAGCCTTTTATATAAGTTTTCTATTTTAATTCTTATTTTCCCCTAATATTTTTCAGTAAGAGCATTTTGTTATTAGATTTAGTTAATATATGTCATTTTTATAATTTAATAAATGTATGTAGCATATTGAGTATTGATGATAAATATGTGCATTTAATTATCGGCTCGACTCATATATAATATTTTTATATTTAATAAAAAAAATTATATATAATTTTCATGTAAAAATTAACCTAGGACCTCTAATTTTCTAAAAACGGCCCTTAACATTACCATGTTAGGCTGCCGATGAATCAATACAAACTCATCCGCGCCTACGTTAATTTCATTATTTTAATTTTATTATTTCTTTGATTTTTTTTAAAGCTCCCTATTACACTAACAAGATTTTATCTTTAAAATTTAGAAGTTAAATTATAGTATTATAAAAAAAAAAAAAAAAATCAAATGTGTACAAGGTATGCGGCATATGATCCTTAGTATAACATCTCTATATATAAATTTGTCAGGCTATCTAAAATAGAGATCAATACTAAAGAATTTCTAATGGACAATCAAAGGAGATTAACATTGTGGGAGACACGCCGAAGATGGGAAGCTTAAGGAAGTGAGCTCAAGAACAAGGGAAGAGTATCAAGGAAAATCAATGAAGTCAACGATATGAAATTAGAATGACATACCAACTTGGATAACGCATGTAATGATGTAAAGAGGCAAGAACAACCTCTATTTTCACCAAACCTACCCAATGAAAGAATAAATCTAACTCGAATAAGTTTCACAAGGAATCAATCAAAGTTGGAATTGAACTAGTCAAGAACAGAGGGCTTTCATGGATACCTTTATAGGACCAATAAATAAATAAATAAATAAAACGAAATAAATAATCAAAAGATGACAAATCTAATATTCAAGATAAACAACTAGACTCCTTAAGTTTCAGGAAAACCTAATTATGCCATTTGCTTCATCAATTTTGAGGTTGCAATTATTCTAACTCTTGAGATGCTTGATGGCGTGTCAAATTGAAGTACATGGCAACATACTGAACCCTAGAACTTAACAATTATTTCAACAAGGTTTATTACAAAAGAAAATCCATTACTCTCACTGCAACATCTACAATTGCATCCTTGGCTCGACCAGAGTTTAGACTACCACAATCTGAATCAATGTTCTATTATCATACCTTTAGTTGCTGGTGGATAACCACTTATTTAGCTCGGGATACAATTTGAGGTTGGTTTTGCGAATGCTGATCACTAAAGAGTCCAAAATTGGTGAACAATCCCTGCACATCAAACACTCACATCAGCTAGAAAATATAATCCTGAAAATATGCTAAATAGGCATTATGCAAACTAGAATCGAATAACAAGATGTGAAACATATGTTCTCAGTCAACCACAATCCTCATCAGGCTTTAAGGCCAAAATGAGATACACCAGTGAAAATTGAGGGCTAGATTCGAGCAAACGACTATTGATAAAGGAAATAGTTCAAGGTGTCTAATGTGGGTAAAATTACCACTGATTCAACATTGTCGTATGTGTACGCCTAAAGATTAACAGTGTGAACACTGGCTAATCTTCAGCAGCAGAGTGGAACCAACCAGGAGGCGAAATGTGGAGAAAGGACAGTAGTGGCTACCCACCTCAAAGGCCCATAAAAGAGAAAGGCCAAATTGTTTTACTTCAGCTTGATTGTATCCATTTTAGACTCCAATCTATCATGATCCATTGTAACCAGTCTCAACTCAAGTTGTACTCATCTTGCCATATTCCCAGTTGAGGTTCGAACCAAATAATTGATTTGGCAGATTTCTATTATTTGTTGTGATATAACCATAGCAGTCAAGCACTTGTGCAAATGAAAATTGAGGGCCAGTTTCAAGTAAAGAGATATTAACTTAGAAAGGATAAAGGTTCAGGGTTCCCTTCTATTTTACTCTAGAAGCATAGCATACACGATGAGCATGACTCAACCTGTAGTGTTTAGATCCTATGTTATCTTAACATGAATGATGAATCCATGGACAATCAATCCCAAAAACCAGCTACTAACCTCTGCATCGTTGATTGCACAAGCCACACAATAATGTCCCTGGACATGACAATGAAAGAACTTGATTAGAACAATAATTCCAAATTTACTAGGCGGATCATCTCCTTTGAATTTAGGTAATGAATTGTAAGATCACTACTTGCCAGCATCATGTACCACTCTTCAAATTCATCAAATATTTCAAGCCGTTCAATCCTACATTATTTTAGAATCATTATGAGAACCGATCCAATTGAAATATACACAAATAAAGCAACTGAACATATGAGAAATTTTTTCCAGGAGCAATCTTATGCATAAAACAAAAGTTAAATAACACAGGGAGAGCGTTTTTTTTTGGAAGAAAAAAAAATAGGAGTTCGCTGACAAACACACTCAAGTTTTTAGTATCCCAATTCCCAACAGAGGAAGAAAGTATGGTTGGTTTTTCAACCATTTTTTCTACCTGCGTTTTTCTTCAGTATTGATAAAATCATTATATATCCTGAGCACAGGGAGAAAGTTATTTTGGAAAAAGCATAGGAGTTCACCACAAACACGCTCAAGTTTTTATTATTCCAACAGAGGAAGAAAGTATGGTTGGTTTTTCAACCATTTTCTCTACCTGTGTTTTTCTTCAGTATTGATGAAATCATTATATATCCTGAGCATGTCCCATGCAACAGCCCTCTGAAGCATCATCAAATGTTGTTGAAATAACTGGTACAAACATATGCATGATGAACAAAAAGGGATATGAACCTGCCATCCATGATCCAGAAAGAGTTTTTCCTTGGACGGTAAAGTGGGTGTTGCATATATGCCAAGGAGAGGGCAGCCACGACTCTGTATTGGAGACAAAGAATATAGACAATTTTACTGAAAGACAGGTTGAACTCGGGGCAATGGCACAGTTGCAATTCCTTTGTAATTTTATCAAAAAAAGGAAAAAGTATAAAAATAAAACTTAAAATTAGGGAAAGATATAGTAACACCTCAAGATTTTTTATCATTTGTTCTCCAAAAGCATCATGAGGATGTATCTGAGAAGAAAGCAGCAACATATCTGGATGTTAACTGATCTAAGATGCATAAGTAACATCTGCAAACATCAAGTTGTATCGGAAAATGACCTGTTCATATAAAAAGAAAACAGCATTTGGAAATTTCATTGATGCCCATCTGACAATAGCACATGTTGAATCTGGATCCAAGTATATCAAGACACACTCTGCAATTATTAATGTTGGCAGGCTGATGACAACATCAGAAGAGCAGTTTAATTTTTTGTTTCTTAACATTGATATCTAGTAATCTAAATTAGCATTAAATTGGCAAATAAACGCCCTGTACAGAACAAAAAAACTCTAGTCCACAATAAGATCCACTTTTTTAGTAACAAAGAACTGAGAACATGAGTTTGATCTATGTATTAAGTGTAATGGACCTAAAGGAAGAAAGTAACTGTAACAAAACAATCTCTTGCATTTAGAACACAAAAAGATAGCAAGAAAAAAAAAAACACCAACACAAAGGGAATGCAACACGACAAGAAAAGAAGACCACTTCCCTATAGACAGATAAATTATTGCTCCGAACAAGGGCACACAAGGGCATGCCAGTAGAATTTGGTGAATTGCATAATGCACCTACATAGGAAAAAAAACAACATTGCATGGACATGCAAACAAGGATATTTATTTGCTGTCTCCAAGCTTTTGATTTTGCAGTCAGAAAGAACAACATTATCGGGACAAGTAGGTTATCATAGAATAAAAAAACCTATCTCTTGTAAGGTTGCTTAGACATCGTATACAATTTGTAGAAGTGGACATGCGAATAATAGCTAAAATTAACACGAGTAAATAAAGTTTCAAATTCTTTCAGTAGAGGAAAATCTCAAGAAATGTGCAAAAACGTACCTAGGATCCAGCTGAGCACGGTTTATCACATCATCTAAAACTTGGATGTTGCGTATATCAGCCGGAAGTAGCTTGTAATTGTTGCTAAGCACTTCGCCTTTCTCTATGTATAGAAAAATCTATCAGTAACTATGAATTAACAGTGTGATATATAAATTAGTTCCTAATATAAATGGAATTTTCAAAAATTCAGATGCTTCTGTTAGAAATTATTGAAGGAATCATCATAAAGACATTCTCTAAAACATGGATTTATATAGGTTTGTTGCTATTCAACTCTCTATTCTGTGATGCTATTTGAATGGACCCAACCATCTCAACTTGTGCACCGACACTAATGTATGATTTTTTATTATTGTATTAGCAACTTATAATCATATCACTGTACACTACAACTGGTACCTCCTGGGGATAAATAAAATTGCTTCAAGTTCAGTTTTGCAGTTTTGCTAATTTGCCACCAATAACACTTAATGTAGTAGATACTCACCGTGCATGTATATCATAAATAAAAAGATCTACCTCGAGTAGGGTTTACTTGAGAGTAATTTCAAGTTTGAAAGACAGTTTGTTAGTATTACAAAGCAAGAAAAACTACTCTTGGTGCATGTTCTAGTTTTTTACGAAAGTTTAGAAATTGTAAGAATTGGATGGGTTTTCCAATTGCAAACTAACATCGCTAGCTGCCTATAAATCACATAATTTTCTGTTTGCTTCATGAAAGTAATATTACACAATTGGTAATAGTTAAAGCTCTTGTAAAATATGAAAGTGAAGCATAAAATGACTTGGACCAAACATCTGTGCATAAAAGTAACTGAGCGTGATGCCTAAATTAAGGTCCGATTTACCAACTGATTAGAGGTAACTTACCTATTGAAATAAAAGCTTCAGGCCCAACCTTCTCCTTTAGTTGAGTATAATGATCAATGATGGCTGCCTTCTTACTGGTGACCTGAAACACAGTTGCAAAAGTCAAACCATATCCACAAGATTTTCAGATTACTGGGATTCTTCTAGCGTGCTTTTAAGGCAACAAGATCCATCGAGAAAACACTAAATGTTTGTTTTCAGAACCAAGGCATCCTTCACCCCCATTCATGACACATACAAAAGTGAACAACCACCAATATCTATTATTGAAAATGTACATAGTGTCATACCTCCTTAAAATCAAGCTCCACATACAGATGTGGTGCCATGCCTTCGTCCTGTACAAAAATAACCAATTATAATTTTCAGATCAAAACATGGCATTTAAGCGAAGAAGAATGAGCCAAAACTTGAATTAGCATGTAAAGCTAAAAAATTCAATGATGTATCTTATACAAGATACAAAATTCATCCATGACAAGAACAATGAAAATACATCTTTGAGGTGGTATGAGTGCATAATTGTTGTGTCCAAGACATAAATGAAACACTTTGAGAAATACTAATGGTAAATGATAACATACTAGTAACTGAAAGTAGGTAGTATCAAAGCCGGCTCCAAGAGAAAGAATCTGTTTCTTTGAGTGATTGACATCACTCGACTTTCTTTCAGTTTTAAGAAACTGAAGTAGAAGCTTCCTAAGAGCAGCCCAACGAGCATAGTATCCTTCAACAGCATGGCAATGTGAAAGGAAATACTGTCAGCAGTTTGAAAACAAAATCTAAAGGTAAATAATGACTAAAATGGCATTAGTGACAGCAAATCTAACCACGATTGATTATGGGTGCTCTCCTTACAGGCCTCTTAACAAATAAGTGGACATATTCATCCTTCATATAACCCTTCTTAATGCAGGACCTGTTGAAACATTAATATACAATTAGTTCAGGTAGTGTCAAATTGCAACAACCATGTTAGAGTTAGTTTTGTTTCAAAAATAGCTAAATATGTAACTGCACAAACATGATGCTGAAATCGGAGAAAAACTATTAATTCATATTCATGAATATTAATATCAATGCTGCTAGTAGAGACCAAACTTGTTGCTATTATTAATCATCCAGAAAGAGAAAATAAGGTGTTAAGCTAAGCTGCCTACCATCCATATTCCTCATATTTATAAAGGTTTGTTTTGTCCTTGAGGTCTCTGCCAAACAAGATGCAACTGCTGAATCATTCCAAATAGTGTGTGCATACGACATTTAGTGTGTGCATACGACATTGGCACCAATTTATGTTGGTAATGTAGGATACTATAGTTGTACAACTCAATTTAATTGCATTGACATAGAAAAAATTTGACTCCTGGAATATCAAATTGCAAGTACTGGAGCCTCCAAGCCCTATAGTTGTCCAAACTCAATGCTTCCTACTAGCAATTTGTGAGATATACAAGTTTGCATATGATATATTTAGGATCCACGTCAACTTAAGATGTGAGAGAGTCAATTAATAACCAACTTTCATGGATAGGGTTCAAATAGGAAGTGTTGTAGTAAAGCTGTAACATATTACAAAACTCTACTAGCTATAGCAATCTAGCTTGAACTTTGATCAGGAATGAGGTTAGAGGAGTTTAAGTGAGGAAAAAATTTGGTTGAACTGTGGCTAGGTGGAGTTGGGTTCAACAGAATTAAATTTAGTTTGGTTGAGGCTAGTGGGGTGAATGTGAGGGGTTCAACTTGCCCAAACTTCAAGTGGTTCAGCTGAAGCTAGGCTTGTTGCGTTTGGGTCAAGTGTTGGATAGAGTTGGGGGATTTAGTTAAGGGAATGAATTATAATGGAGAATTGGGCATAGAGTTCTTTGGGTTATATGGATTGAGGTGAGGGAAGGTGGGGAAATGGCTGAAGTGTGGTTAGAGGTGGTTCAAGTTGGAGAAAATGTTGTTGCCCAGCATGTCATCCAAAATCTCCAAATGGCTGAAGTTCCCCTCCATTTATAGGCCCAAAGGCACAAGATATCAACAATTTGGTACATTAGTTCACTTCAATAACCACTTCAGATCACACTTAAGTCACCTAATGGGCAGGTTAACATCTGATCTGAAGTTGACCATTTCACTAACCATCAATTTATTGGACAAGTGCATACTTGTTCCCACAAAAACAATTTGTAAAATTTAGATATTTTACCATGTTGAGACCCGCCACTGTTTTTTAGTTCTGATATTTTTCAAAAGGATCTGCACGAATGATTATGATTATACTGCAATATTTGTATACATATCATCTTGTGTTATGCTAGTAAACTCTCTGTAGATAATTCTATTTGTGCAATAAAGACTTTGAAGATAATTTTAGTTTGTCTTCCACGGAATTTGTAGTCAGTGATTATGCCTCCGTGCACTATGTGGTTAGTTCTCCTTTTGTCTTTCTACACTCTGTGCATGGTATATTTATTTGTTCCATAAATACATACATATTCTTATATATTAAAGGATTTAGTTTAGTTTTTCTTGTTGTACAGATTTGCTCTTGTAGGTGTACATGATGTTTTTCATGCTCTGTACGACCGAAAGGCAACCCTCGTCTACTTCATTGGCTACCAAAAATTAACCACCGCTATCACCCATTTATATGCTAAATTCCTACCATCAATAGCATAGGCAGACATCATCCCACCAATTTTGAAGGCCCTTGGCCACCCCACAAACGATAAGAGAAAATTAGGGTTGAATTGAATGAAACCCGGGGAGGGAATAGGTGGAATGAAGATGCTCGAAGCAAAGGGATCCTGACGAATCAGTTAAAGAAAAATATCCACAAGTGAACAGAAAATAGCAAACGAGATCGTGGAAATCACCGATCCGAGACAGTCGGTGGCCGGCGCACAAAGGGTTTGATCGCTACAGTCTATTTCAGTGAGAACGAAAGGGAAGAGGGCGAAGTACGCACAGTTTGCTGGCGGTAGCGTCGTCGTTAGTGGCTTGAACGGCGACGGTGTTGCTACCGGCGCTGAGGGGATCGACTCCACGGCCATGGCTTCTCTCCATCGTCCGCCGCTCCCGTCGGGACCTCGCCTTGGTTTCGGTTTTGGTTCTCGCACATGTGCGGGTTTCATGGAGGTCTCCTTGTCGGGTTTGACCCGCTATAGTCGGATTGATCCGTACAATTTAGAATCGGATAGGCCGATAGGGTGATTAAAATTGGGCAAAAATGACTTTTCACCGCCCCCAAATGGAGTGACACTCTTTTTTTTATTTATTTATTTTAAAAAATAAATTAAAATAAATTAACGTCTCCTCCAGAGTGTTTATTAAAATAAGATTTTTCATTTACGACTAAGAGATGTTGGACTTCTGAATCATCTAACATGAGTACTTCTTAATTTATCTGGTGGCCGATAAAAAATTTTTGTAGGGCCGGAGCGACCACTCTTAGAGATAGTCGAGGTTAAATAATTTCTTTTTTAAAAAAAAATAAAAACCCTTCTCTCTGTAGTTTCATTTCCTTTATTCTCAATTAATCTTTAATTTGGTTTGTGGAATGGAATGAATCATTTTCATATGCACAGAAGAAATGCTAAAAAGAAACAGAGAACTCATTAGTCTCCTCAACTATAAAATCTCTCCAACATAATGAATTAATCTGATTAAATTGGCCTAATTTATCTTGTTCACTTGCTCAATTTGATTTGTCATTCCTTTGAGTCTGTCGACTTGACCAGACTACCTAACTCACTCTGTCGATCAAGTTCACTACTTGGTCGAGCGAACAACCAATCGATTGAGCTTATCCAATTCACCTACCAAATTAAATATTCTTCCAAAATACAGTGAGTAAAAATTAATTGAGAAATAACAATTCAATAAGTAGTATGCCAACTTTATTTTTAACCAAATGTAGGAATATTTATTCTGCTAACAAATTTAAACTAACAAATTATAAAAACTTCATTAGGGTCATAAAAAATTATAAATTTCAAACTAACAAACGACGATCTTAAATTGGTATCTAGAATTGAATTGACTACAAAAAAAAAAAAATGAGAGACGAACAATTTTATTTTACAATGAATATATTTCAAAAACTTGCATATTGTTGGGCAATCTTACGAACATGGTTATCGGAGTTACAAGGGAACAGTATGAATTAAAATTACAAAATTGAAATCAAATTTATCTGTCAAGATAACTTAGTTGTTGAGCCCAAGTAGAATGTGCAAGTGCCAAGTGCAACTCGAGTGGGTTGTCAAGTGTTGAGTACAACCCAAGTGGATTGCTGAGTACCGAGGGTCGGGAGCTAAGTCTAGGTGCTTGGGTGGAGAAGAGAGTACTCAAGAAGTAACCTCGAAATCCGAGTGATTGAGTCTCAATCTATCTACGTGCCAAGTGTGACAAGTGTCAAGTCGCTCAAGAGCTCCAAGGTCCAAATGAGCTGACTACTGCCAATTCCAATTGGAAATGTGCGATACCAAGGCTTATGTTTGACACAGTTTCCTTAAAATAAATTTGTCTCATCCATTAGTACTTCAAGATTATGATGGATGACTGTTTTCTAGAATACAATGACAAAATCACAATCACAACCTAGCACAAGTTGTTCTTGGCAAACCAAGTTTTACCCTAACATTATCACAGAGGAGCTGTTGAGCAGGTTGCTCAGCAAGGAGGATGAGAACATGGGAAAATGGATGTATCTTCTCTATGACAAAATTTTCATCTGTTTAGTCCCTCTTTTTGCTCGAGTACGTAATCCTCCTTATATAAGGGCTCCGACCCTCAGTTAGATCGAATGACCGAGTAATGGTTATTAATGCCCAAGCCATAATGACAACCACCAGTCATCAACGATTCGTCATTTCTATCTGAGTAGTTATGAATTAACCATTAACATCCATTCGTTTAAGGTCTCATACATTAATGTGTTCATTACACACATGAGAAGTAGAAAAAAATTAATCCAAATGACAAAATATTAACTGATCAGCTTAAGAAATTTTTGCCACGCATACAAATAATGCTCACACAAGAGCAGTAAGGGATTAGTGCAATTTGGGCCCAGATTTGCACTCCCTCTTATCCATTTTCCATTCACATT
>JBAMIE010000055.1:5215940-5226431 GCA_037177295.1 Kaempferia parviflora
ATAATTACTTGATTTGTTTGGAGATTTACTTTTTGCATGTTTTCATTGACAGAATGTGATTTGGAGTGAAAATGGAGCATAAATGAATATGAGAGCAAATTTGGAGGAAAATCAGTAGCTCCCACGGGCAGGTCATGCCAGAGGCACAACCATGCCTAGCTCCAACCGGACAAAATCCACGGCTATGCCATGAGTGACGACCATGCTTCAAACCCAATCACTTCCAAGGGTAAGTCATGCCTAAAGACACAACTATGCCTCATCTATAGAACACCCCACTGTTGGTTGTGCCCTATTGCACGACCATGCCTCCATTCTTAGAGTCTCCCACGGCCCGGCCATGCCCAGAGGCACAATTATGTCTCATCTTCCAGGGGGACCCATAGGCAAGCCATGCCCTGAGCCACAGTCATGTCTGTTCTTGGCCATAGCACACATGCCACAGTCGTGCCCTTAGGCACCGCCATGTAGGAAGATAGGCAGGGGCAGCATCCCTAGCTTATAAAAGTGGCTTTTATTCCCTTTTGACCTATCTTTTGTTGGGGGCTTCGCCCCATTCCTTGGGCTTCATTTTCCCCTAGGGAAAACCCTAGATCCACCATCTTCATCCTCTTGACGATCTGTCCAACTCTAGAATAAGGATTTCATCTTAGAAGACTGACAATGCATTTATAATCATTCATCTCTTCTCTATTTCATGTTTTGGATTGTAGAATGTTATTTTTATTGTTTCTTGGTTGTATGTCCTCCGTAATGGAGTATATCACCTAATTTAGGATGTAGGGAATAACTATGATGTGATGTTGATGTATAAACTATGTATTTGGTTATTTTTCTATTCTATGAAATGTTTATAACTTGTACTATTTGTATTGTGTCTTATACATGTTTGATGTAATATGTATGTGGTGTATACATGTGGATTGTGGTGGATTGGTCACCTTATAAAGAGAAGCTCTAGATTGTATGACCATGAGGCCCTGTGATAGAAGGTATTCCTTTAAACGGACTTTCTAGAACAATCCTCATAAAAGGAGGTCATTTCACTACAAAGGGATTAGCTAATTAGAGCTTAATAGGTTCTCCCCAACTTAATATTAGGAAGTGACTTGTGTAATTTAGGAATTGTATGGCCAGGGGGAACCCTTAGTGATAAAGGGTATCTTTTTAACCGAACGTTATAGGTTACCTCTTTAGTTAATAGCATTAATCTAACATTAGAAAATAATTGAGATAAATCTAGAGATTGTATGACTAGGGGACCATTAATGATAGAAGGTATCCCTTTAACAAGACTTCTAGAGTTACTTTCTTACTTGATGGTGTTGAAAATTGGTGTAAACTCATTAGTGTGATCTTCATAGGGTCATATCGGTACTTTGATTGTAATCACTACAATAGTGTAGGTATAGAGGTAAGGAGATGAACAATATATAGGGACATTAACTAGTATCACAGTGAAACCGAAATATGAGAATCACTCCCATTCCAACTTCTTTCTTCACTCACTTGCACTCACACACACACACACACTCTCTCTCTCTCTCACACACACACACACACACATTCTCGTAAGCTTGTTTGTGATCAATTCAACCTTCGATTGTTTAGATAACTTGCTTTACGAAATCAACTAGTGCCAACAATCCCTGTGGATCGATATTTTTATTACTTTACTACTATTTTGTGTACTTGCAGAACAACAATCAAGTTTTTAGCATCGTTGTCAGAGATTATTTTCGATTAACATTAGTTGATTAGCAATTAAGTTACTCTAGACACTTTTCTTTTTCTTTATTAATTGTGCATTTTTTCTTTTTGCTATTTCTACATACTTGTTTTTCTAATAAATCTATTTTGTAGGTGATTGTGGTTGTTTCCAAAAACCTACTAATTTTTCTTTACAAGATACAATGAACTTTGAAATATCTCACAAGCCCTTGAGAGATTTTTCACATCCATTTCTGCAAGAATGAGATCTCTAATTGTGCAACCTCAAATTGATGTCGACAACTTCTAACTTGACCCAAAATTAATTTCTATGATACAAACTCACAAATTTGGAGAAGAAAATTTAGAAACCCCTTATGTACACCTTGAGATATTTCTAGGATATTGTAATATGATAAATTGTGTAGGATCGCATCTACAAATGCTATTCGATTGATTGCATTTCCTTTTAGTGTCAAAGAAAAAGAAAGGACTTAGTTGTATTCTCTCTTAATTGATCAAGTGATACTAAACCTTTAGGAGTGCACAAATGAAAATATATAGTGTCGAGCTAATGACCTAAAATAAGTGCTTATTGGGAGGCAATCCAAGTTCTTTCTTGTTTTAATTCCACTTTGACTTTCTTTTCTATTTTTCATGACCCAAATCCTCTATTTAGTTTTCTTGTCAAAACTTTAGGATTCAGAGGTGTGGAGGAATGCGAATATCAAATAGCGGGGTATCTTTAGCACATAAATGTCTCAAACATTTGAAGCTTATTACTTGGTAACTTTTCTCATTTCAAACATCCTCCGCATTAAATTTTTAGTTTTTATTGGGATAATAAAAGATTTAAGTCTGAGGGATTTATATATATTGGAGATTCAGTTAGTTTTCTTTTTGCTAATAAATTTTTCTAGTTGCAACGGTCATCACATTAATGTTGGTTTATCCTTATTGTAAAAAATCTAGCATGCTTGTTCTGAACTTATGTTGTTTTGATTCATAGTGCTAGTATGTTTTGTGAACAACTTCTCTCTATCTTTAGTAGCATGAAGTGAGCAATGTTCTTATTGAGAAAATTGAGTGATAACATAGTTTTAGGATCTCTTTTCACTTTGCCTAGTTAAGATAGTAGATAACTTTAGAAATAGTCATAATTAATAAAATTTGATTAGTACATAGATTTTCATGGTGATTTCTCAATTACATTTTGGTTACTGGATAAGGTTCAATTTTTATCAACTCATTTGAAAAAATCATTATCCCTACCTTTGCATTTGTGTTAGTTCTACATCTTTAAAGCATAAGCATAAAAAAATCATTTATAAAAGGGATATAAAAAAATTATTGTAAGTGGAAACTAGCAAGGTACCCCTTTGAGACCAAGTTAGGTTAATGGAAAATAATTGCTATGTTTCTCTTGATTTCTAGCCCTCCTTTAAGACCTGTGTAGTTTGGGAGGGATGTACCAAACGTGCGATAGGTAAGTGTCTATAGCCTAGAGTATAAGGAGCACAGTTAGATGATGACTTAACTAAGTCTAGAGGTTGAAACTTAAAAATTCTAGGCCACTCATTGCACTGAGCATAGAGAACTTCTACTTAGGCCACACTCAAATTGCTTTATTATCATACTCATTGATGAAATTATTTGATAGAGTTATATTGATTCACTAAAGAATATGATGTACTATACCAACTCATGATTCTAGATTTTACGTTTTTACTTGAAGATAAGTAAAGATTTAAGTCTAGGAGTATGATGTGCGTAGATTATATATATTTTTAGTCATTGATTGTTGCACATTCACTTGTATTTCTTGATTATGAGTTACATTATCGCACTCTATTTTATCATTTTATTAGCATAATTACTTGATTTGTTTGGAAGTCTTCACTTTGTATGTTTTCGTTGATGGGACGAGATTTGGAGTGAAAACAAGGCATAAATGACCATCAAAGAAGCCGGACAAAAGCCACAGCCATGCCATGAGGAACGACTATGCTTCAAACCCAAACACTTCCAAGGGCAGGTCATGCCTTATCTGCAAAACACCCCACGGCTCGATAATGCCCTGAGGTACTGCCAGACCGCGCCTCTATTCTCAGCGTCTCCCACGACCCGGTCGTACCTAGAGGCATGACTACATCTCATCTTCTAGGGAGACCCACAGATAGGCCGTGCTTGCTCTAGGTCATGGTACACACACCACGATCGTCCCCTGAGGCAAGACCGTGTGAGCGGAAAGGTTGGAGCTCGCTTTCCCTGCCTATAAAAGGGGTTTTCTCCCCTTTTGACCTATATTTGGTTGGGTTCTCCACCCCTTTCCTTGGGGAAGGATTTTCATCTCTAGGGGAAAACATAAAGCCACCATCTTCATCCTCTTGATGATCCATCCACTTCCAGAACAAGAATTTCAACCTAAAAGACCGGTAACACATTGATAAGCATTCCTCTCTTCTCTATTTTGTGTTTTTGATTGTAGGATACAATTATTCTTGTCTCTTGGTTGTATTTCCTCCACAATGGAGTAGATCTCCCGATTTAGGATGTAGGAAGTAATTATGTTATAGTGTTGATGTATAAACTATGTATTTAGTTATTTCCCTATTATATGATATGTTTATAACTTGTTCTATTTGTATTTTGCCTTGTATATGTTGGATGAAATGTGTGTGTGGTGTATACATGTGGATTGTGATGGATTGGCCACCATGTGCAGGAGAAGCGGTATATTGTGTGACCATAGGGCCCTGTGACAGAGGGTATCCATTTAAGCGGACTTTCTAGAACTATCCTCTTGAAAGGAGGTCGTTTCATTATAAAGGGATTAGTTGATTAGTGCTTAATGGGTTCTCCCTAACTTAATATTAGGAAGTGATTTGTGTAATCTAGGGATTGTATGACTGCGGACCCTTAGTGATAGAGGATATCCCTTTAACCGGACTTTCTTGGTTGCATCTTTACTTAATAGCATTAATCTAGCATTAGGAAGTAATTGAGATAATTCTATAGATTGTATGACCAGAGGGCACTTGGTGATAGAGGATATCCCTTGAACCAAAGTTTCTAGAGTTACTTTTTTACTTGATGGCATTGGAAATTAGTGTAAACTCTGTGGTGTCATCTTCATGGGGATACTTTGGTTAGAATCCCTACAAGAGTATAGACATGGAGGTAAGAATATGAACAATATATATGGACATTAACTAACATTATAGTGAAACTGAAATCCTAGATCGCCCCCATTCCAACTTCTCTCTTCACTCACTTACACTCACTCAATCTCTCTCTCTCTCACACACACACACATTTTCCTAAGCTTGTTTGTGACTAACTCAACCTTCAATTGTCTAGATAACTTTCTTTACAAAATCAACTAGTGCTTAATCAACAGTACCTATGGATCAATATTTTTATTGCTTGATGACTATTCCGTGCATTTGTGGAACAACAATCAGCAGCCTCCAAGTGACTGGGGAGCCTCAAGTTGACCTAAGGATGCCACATTAGTAATAGACAAAAGCTATATAAAGGGCCTCAAGCTTTCAGATCATTCCTTTCTATTCTTGTGTTACTATGCTTATGCTCATGCTTTCTGTATTACGACACGCTACAACCTCACGCTTCAATTCTGATCGGCAAGACCTAGCGTAATCATTTTTTTTTCTTTTGTTACCATATCTATTTTATTCGTGCTTGGAAAATAGAAATTAAGAAATAAGAATCATATTTTATTACGTTAATATTTTATTTATCCACTATGCTACTTTTCTATTAGTTATTTCTAAAAATATTAGCTCATAAAATTCATAACGTATTCACCCCCCCCCCCCTCCCCACTCTAGCATAAAGTTCAATCCTATAATTTTTAGACATAACAACTCTGTTGAACTTAAAAATAATATGGAAACAATGCTTGCATAAAAGTTATCCAGAAAATAGATTCTTCCGATCCTCTAGAACATACAACACATTGTTCAGGGTGAGAACCTTACCCAAGATCATCTTTAGTATGACTTTTTCTTGGTCCATGATATCTAAGGTTGCTAAGTTCCCCATGAATAGTTCATCCCCATCTTTGATTTTTCAAAGTTGTGGAGCAGCTCCTTATTACAGCATATATGTCTAGTGCCACCAATATCGATCCACCATTGTTGTAGATTGGAACCCACCAAGTTCAGTTTGAACCCACCAAGTTCAGTTTCAAGATCACAACGCAAAGGTTGTCCATTTCTAGTGTCTCATTCAGGTTGGCCTCCTGCTTCTTCTTTAGCTTTGTACACTCTAAACACTTGTGATTGACTCAGTTATAGTTAATACACTTCCTAGAGAACTTCTTCTTGCTTACGCCTCATTTGGGTCTCATCTTGGAAGACTAGGGATTCTTCCATTTTGAGTTTTAACCTTGCTCAATCATGTTGGCTTTTTAAATAGTCTGAGAGAACATGTTTCTCTCTAAACTCTTGTTGTCCTTCTTAATGCAAAGTACATTGTACCAATTTGGATTAATATGAGTTTGACTTATTGAGTCACATGATGAAATTCGGATAGGATCAATGAGTTATACTTATTGATCCACATCATGAGTCACACTCATCATGATGAGTCGCACTCATCATGAACTTTAATTCATCATGGAGGATGAATGGCTAATTTTGACTTGGTCATATAGAAGATGAATGGCCAATTTTGACTTGGTCATGTGGAAGAAACTAAGAGTCATATATTGAATTAATGGAACATTAATATCAATTGATTAGAGGAGTACAAAATGAGTTTTGGATTTATTTTTTCATTAAGTGAATTATTTTTCTTCCTTAGTCTTCTTCTTCTTCTCTCTATTGGCCGAAATCTCTTGTGGTTGCTAGCACAACCTTGAGTGGTTGTCTTCTCCAAATCTTTGTTCGTGTGGATACCGTAGAAGTACAAACCCTTGATCGCGCTAAGATCCGAGAAGACTAAAGAAGGTTATTGTCAGGATTGCGAAGGGCATACAATAAAGGTAAAGATTCTATGTGATAGAGTAGTAACAAACTTATATATGAGTTTCCTTCGCATTGATCTTCTGGAAAGGACTAGATTTTTTATTTTTCCGCTGCACTTTTTTACATGTTTAGCGATCTAATTCCTTACAGCCGGAGCCTTGAATCTCCTAGAAACTTCTTGGGTGATTGGAGTAGTTTAACCTTCCAAACTTGGTCAAGTTCTCCTTAACAAGCTTCGATCTCCTAAGTCTTTATCTAAATAATGGTTCCTACAACACAAACAAGCAAACAATAAGTAAACAAAAAAACCTAGTACTTGGTTTACCTAAACATACTATGTTCAATTGCTTGAAATTTACTCCTCCAAGACTTCTCTCTTTGCCAAGGAATCAACTCTCAGTTGACTCCACTTGGACTTGTTTGACAAACAATCAGCTTCCAACTGACTCCACTTGGACTTCAGTTGTCTAGTTTTAATCACTAGGATTTCTCAATAGAACTTCAGTTGCCTAGCTTCACTCACTAGAATTTTTTTATTGTCTAGTTTCACTACTAAAACTTTTCCACTACCTAGCTTTACTCACTAAGACTTTGGCATAGCCTAGTTCTCAACTAGGACTTCCACTGCCTAGTGCCACTAGGTCTTTTTATTAACCTGCTAAGTATCTGGTCCTACTTGGACTTTTCACTCACTTACAAGCTCCAAGTCAACCTTTTCTTTGCTTGGTCTCTTCACTTAACTTGATCATGGTTGATCAAGTTATTTGGTCACTCTTGATTAAATTTCCTTAAACATATTATTTAAACCAAACCATCAAAATCCTAGATGCGATCAATGTCCCCCATTTTGATGTTTGACAATATATTTAAATTAGGCTAAATTAATTAACATAACATTTAGGGTTTATGCCAACTTAGAGAATTTGGGTTAACTCCATTTTTCTCCCCATTTGGCGCACATTAAGAAGATATAAATTTTAAAGGATTGCCTTAGTTTTGCACCAAGAATTAGAGTTACCTTATTTAAAGAAATTTTCCATTTACCCATCTTGAAACACCATGTTAGTCATTTTGAGAAAATAAATTAAAAAATATTTTCACAAGAATCTTTTTTCAAAAAGAATTGAACTAGCACTTTTAAAAAAGATTTGAAAATTTGGTAAGGCATGCATTTTGAAGCATATTGTGAAAATCTTTTTAGAAAGCAATTTTGAAAAGTATTTTAAAAAAAAAATTCAAGTATTTTTCAAAGATATAAGCACTTTTTTCAAAAGAAAGGAATTTGAAAATATGAGAATTGCTTAGAAAATTTTGAAAGAAGGATAAGATGGAAAACATTTTGAAAAGGGAGAAAACATATAAATTGAAGGCATTTTTTCAAAAATGTTTTTTTTTTTGAAAAACAATTGAAGCATATTTTCAAAGAAGTAATTTTGAAACATGAAAATAGTTTTAAAAATATTGTAAGAAGAGATTTTTGAAAATAAACCTTTTTTATAAAAAAAAAATTGTTAGTATTTAAAATATGGTCTTACAAGAGAGCCCCCTTAATCTGACATCTCTTTAGTGTTGGGATCGGTTGTGGGCCGGTTAAGTTGCGGAAGTCATCTAACAATTCTGCAAAGTAACACTTATACCAAATTTGGCGCAATTACAGCATTAACCAAACATAAATGAATAAATAAATAACCAAGAAAGAAATGTACGAGACTACACAAGTGTTTACTTGGTTTGCGATCAGAGGATCACTAATCCAAGGCGAATTAGGCACTTTATCAAATCTCCTTCCTTAGAGGCGGAGAAGCCTCGTACACAATGTTGCAGCACAGAACTTTAAAGAACAGAACAGTAGAAGATTACAAGCGTTTGAAATATTTAAAACAGAAGGGAAGAGCTCTATTTATAGCTCTTCTAAATCTCATCCTCGGGGCAGTTCGGGGCGCCCGACCGGTTCGGGCGCCCCCGAAGGGTCAAACTCTATCCCCGAAGTTGGCTCGTCAAACCTGACCCGAAAACGGCCGAATCACTTTCGGGCGCCCGGACGGTCCGGGCGCCCCGGATGTACCCCGTCGGTCAACATCGCGTTGACCGACCCCGCTTCGTTCTGCTTCGTCCGGGGTCATCTGGGTGATTTCGGACAACCGGAATAGGGCTTACCCGAACCCATGTTCCGTCCTTCTCCTCAAGCGCACTTTCTCCCTGACTTCTCATCCCTCAGACGTCGCGCACTTCCTTCTCGTCCACCAATGTACTCTTCCGCAGACTCCCTCGTCCCTCGGATATGTCGAGCCCGTCGGCTCTCTCCCCGCGCCATCCTTCTCGTCCACTGTGTCTTTCGCTCAACTTCCTTCGTACCTAAGTTCGTGCACACTTAGCAGAGGAATCAAACAAACACAGGACCTAACTTGAATTGGTTGATCACATCAAATCCAACTGGGGCACTAACAATCTCTCCCTTTTTGAAGTGGATCAACCCAAGTTCAGTTAGGGAAAAACAGACATGAACAAAAATAGAATTACTGCAGTTAAACTAACCAGGAAACAATAGAAGATTAAATGTTCCTAGACTTAACTTAACCTTCTCTCCCCCTTTGATCACATAAAAATAGGGGGCAAAAAATTAACTCAAAAAAAATTTGTAAGTGTGATTTTTCATTTAAAAAAAATTCTAAGTTTAAGATTAAATTTAAAAAAATATTTTGAAGTTAACAAAAATCAAAAAATTCCTAACTCTTTTTTGAAATTTAAGCACACATTTAAAAAAAAATTTAACTCTTTTGAAATTAAAAAAAATTCTAACTCATTTTTGAAATTTAAACACACATTTTTAAAAAGATTTCTAACTCTTTTGTGAAAGTAACTTTCCAAAAACATTTAAAAGGAAACATTTCGAAGTAAAAAAAAATTCTAACTCCTTTGTTTTTTTTTTAATTTTAAGTTTAAAAATTTGTAAGTTTTCACCACAAATTTCAAAAAGAAAATCCTAATTTTCTTTTTCAAGGATTTATCAACAAGATTCTTAAACTTATTTTCAAAAATAAATTTATCGTAAAAGATTTCGAATCAAAAATAATTTAAGAAAAATTTCTAAAAAGCGATGGTTTAAGAAAATATTTAAGTTAGTATTTGCAATTTTAGTGCATTAAAAATTATTATACTAAACAACTTTTAGGAACCCAATAAAGATTCCTAGCAACAGGATTAATTAAATACTTTCTTGGAATATATTTTTGGGCAAACCTTTTTATTTGTCCAGGATGAAAATGATAAAACCAGTTAAGTCTGAAGTCTTGAAAATTTTTATTTCTACTTGAGCATGCATTTTCTAACTCATTTATTTTTTCTTTTAGTTTTTGATTTTTCGATTTCAACTTTTCAAACTCAGATAAAGGACAGGATGCAACTAATGTTCTTTTCATTTCTAAATTAATTTTTTCAAGGTTGGCTAAGTCTCTTGTAAGCATTTTGATAAACTTAAAAGATTGAGAAGGAGTTAGAGACTGTACCTTACTTACCTTTTCGGCTAGATCTCCCCCTCCATCATAGCTGTCTTCTAAAGATTCTCCCCCTGAGTTGCTGCATTCTTCAGATGAGTCTCCCCCTGAATCGATGCTCATCGTTGATCTTTCTTGATAACTTGCCATCAGTGCAAGTCCGGAGAAAGCTCTAACCTCTGAGTCTGATGAAGAGTTCTCGTCATATGTCGCTTTCAGATTGTATTTTGGCCTTGTTTGCTTTTCTTTTCCCTTTTTGAGTTTTGGGCAATCATCTTTGATGTGCCCTTCTTCGT
>JBAMIE010000055.1:5255065-5266867 GCA_037177295.1 Kaempferia parviflora
GCGCTTCTTCAACCCTTCCTCCACCGTCTTCTCCGACAACTCTTTCGCCCTTTCTTGGAGCAACTCAGAGTGAAGTGCTGCTGCATTTCCGAGTGATCAAGAGGCGAAGACACAAGACCTAGAAGCAAGGTTAAGCATTGTATTTCTTATATTCATTGTCTTGCTTCGAGTTGTATTGTGTGGATTTTTGTACGAGGCTTCTCCGCCTCCGGTGAGTCACCGAGAATGAGTGTTTTCATTAGCGGAGGGTGTGTGTGTGTGCGTGGATCCTTGGACTAGTCACCTCTTTATGAGGTGGATACCAAGTAAATCTTCGTGTTAGTGTTAGATTATTTTCATCGTGTATATTCCGCTGCAAACATTTGAAGACGAAGCAATCATAGCCATTCACCCTCCCTCTAGCTACGGTATCGATCCCAATAAGTAGGACGAAAAAAAAAAAGAAAATCCTTCAAGATTTAACCCTTATGTGTGGTAAAAAAATGATTCGTTCGTTCTAGTATCTCTGTTAATCTGTCCCTATGTCAATACGGAGGAAGTAAATTATATGTGACACTAATTATTAGTGTAAATGATTAATATATGGAAGAAATATATACTCGGACACGTCGACTTCTGATTTTAAACATCATGTGATAAATTTTTATTACCATCCCGGGGACAAATAATGACAGCCCACCCTTCTGATCCAGACCTAGTTGATGACCATTGGAAGCAGGAAGTTGATGGCCATTGGCTGCCAGGAAATATCTCTTCATATCTTTATTCAATTTATTAGTTAAAAAAAAACAAATCAATTTTAGACAAATTGATCCGTCGCACAAAAAAGGAGCAATCAAGTAGGATCTGCTGCCGCATCAGTGACGTCACATTGAATGCATTTGATTAATAGATTCTAAAATATGATTTTCAAGTTGAATGCGGCACTGACTCAATTAAACGAATTACACTATGAATTTTTCATTACGTATTTATCTTTTTCAAATACGCCTTTAAAGAAAACAGAGGAAGTGGACAAAGCAAGGCAAAGAAAGAAGTGAAAACAGAGATAGAGCCAAAAACAGAGCAAGTCTCTCATAGTTATTTAAGATCAATGTCTGTTTATTCCAAACATGAACGCATAGCATTACATGGCATATTTTCTATATTGTAGGTTCCACATAACCGGAAGTCCCTTCTCACAAGAACAGCAATCGAAAATAAAGCAAGGAATTATTTATTTATTTGTTGATTTATTCGTTTCTAATCCAGAAAAATTCCTGCTCAATCATGCTCGTAGAAGAGCACTAGAAGCAGCAAGTTGATGGCCATGGCTGCCATCCGCATCAGGCGCGGAGAATTGGGAAGCAACACCGGAAGCAGCATGGCGAGCAGTCCCAGCATCCACACCGTGTAGTACCTCAACAGCTGCTCATGCTCCTCAGAGGAGAACGCTGCCGGCGACGCCGTCCCCATCTGGTCGACGGTGTCGAGGATGAGGTAGGAGTACCTGGCGGTGACTAAGGAGCCGAAAAGACTGAGGAGTCTCCGTTGTTGCCGTGGGCTGAGGCCAAGCCATCCGGCGAGTGGTGCGGCAAGCTCGTGGTCCATCGATCTGAAGGGATTAGTGATGCGAGAAGATGAGGAAGAGGACAAAGACGAAGGATGGGAAACAGAGATACACTGGATGCCTCCTTTTATAATCGCCGGTGGGGTTGAACTTTAAAGCAAGAGGTACATTACACCTCAGTTCGAGGTTACCGCGATGGTTGCAAAAATGAAATAAGACGATCTTTAATCAAAATTGGAACAAATGGTTAAGTCATTTTCAACTACCAGTTGCCAACTGATCTGCGGTAGGTTTACCGCAAGGCAAATATATACGAGACACATTATTTATAATTCTTGAAAATTAAGATTGTATTAATTGAAGAACATTTCAACAATATTAAAAAAAAAAAAACTGAAACCACTGTTGTCAAAAGTAGAACAATTGTTAAACAAACTATGATTTATCTAAACGATTTAAATTTTATATTATAAAATTTAGTTTAGGTGGTGGCTTCCAGGAAGGTACCATATGAAACGAAATAAATTGTTTCAGTTCACACCACCTACTCGTTTCGTGTACTTATTAATTTTTATCAATTTTCACAGATAGTTTCAGATTTATGCTAAATTAGTATCGTTGCACTTGTTCCAATCCGTATTTTTTTTTTATAAAAAAATTAACTTATATCGGGTCATCAACTATTTTTGATCATCAATATTTGATAACCTAAAGGCTTTAGATTGTGTCGAATGACATTATTCTACTAATATATTTTTGGAAAAAAAAAATCAAATGACGCTTCTTTTAATTGAATCATCAAAGGGTATCCTATTTTAATTTTTGTATAACGTTCATATTCAGTAAAATAATACAAATACCCTCTAACACACGGTATATTTACATGTATAGATATCATAATTTTTTATTTGGTTAAACCACGGGATGAATAACATATTAAATTGAGACTCGTTCAAAGATCTTCAATTTGATATATTGTGAGTCTTATAATTCAACTCGAGTAAAAAATTATAACATCTCAAAGTTTACTAAGCATATATATTGTAACTGCTACGAAATCATTTGATCATGTTTGAGATCGTGGATGGTCAATTCGCCGATGAGGTGTCGCTAGTGTTGACTAGCAAAAGTCAAGATACAAGCCACCTTGATGTCTGAGAGAAAAGAATGGGTTAAGAAGATGGCCAGGAAGGTTTCCGGTATTGCCACTTCGATGTCCAAGTTGGACCTTGAAGACAAAGAAGAAGAGGTATCTTGAAATTAGGGTTACCGAAAGATGTGTGCGCCTACCTTTTTCCTCGAGTACACCCCCGCTTCCTTCTCTTTTATAGGAGTAGATCTTTCTTACCACATCTCCACATCATCCTCGGACATTACAATGTTCTCTGAAATAAAGGACCATTACTACCCACTTATTCCGAAATAATTGCCCACGTTCTCCTGCCATCCTGGCAATAATGTGAGTGAGGCTAATGCTTCCGCTCCTAATAGATCACCTAAATGGCAGCCGGGAGTCAGGAGTCAAGCGGTAACCGAGAATCCAGTCACCGACCTTGACACCTAGTTCTTGGACTCTTCTGGGTCATGTGGCCTCCCCTAATTGTCTCCACATCACTAATCTCCCTTTCAAGTATAGTCGAAAGAGGCTATCGTCTGATTGATTGGACTAATATGTTGTAGCCTTTCTTTTCCACTATTTCGACACGTGGTAGCTAGAGAAAGATATTATCCATGATTTTGCTAAGATATAGTGATTAATTGTGGCCACACCTATTAAATACGAAGCATGCTTTATTGTTCTCGATTTTCATGCTTTCAGAGATACCCTTGCCTCCGAGTTTATATCACATTAATGTGAAACGAACCTGGTGCTAGGAATGTTGGACGTTTATCTTCACGTAATGATTACTAAGTTTTCTTGTAATTTGTGCTTAATCGGACGATCCCAATGTTTCTCGGTTTAATAAAGGGATTTAATCTTGATGCATTGCCTCTTTTATAAATTAGGTTCAGAGATATTGCATTTGTTTTGCCTCTTGTGTGTGTTAGTTCAACTGCCACCGAGTAAAGTTGACAAGTTGGACTAAGCTTGAGTTAGATCAAGCATGAGTTTCGATGTTTAATAATGTATGGAGATTATATGTATAATTATTCATTTAGGAGATCCACGGTCAAAGGTTGACCAAAAGTCAAGCAGGTCAATGCATTGCCTCTTTTTATAAATTAGGTCGAGAGATATTGCGTTCGTTTTGCCTCTTGTGTGTGTTGGTTCAACTGTCCCCAGGTAAAGTTGACAAGTTGGACTAAGCTTGAGTTGGATCAAGCTTGAGTTTCGATGTTTGACAATGCATAGAGATTGTAGGTGCAATTGTTCATTTGGGAGATCCATGATCAAAGGTTGACCAAAAGTCAAGTAAGTCAAGGTTGATCAAATACCTGATTAGGAAAGTCCTAACTGGAGGTTAGGTAAGGACAAGTCTGTTGGAGCAATCTAGGTGCCCTATATTTTGATGTTTGGGTAAATGTTTAAGTTAGGTTTGTGTTGTATCTAATATGCACAGTTGAGTGTGCAGGAGATAGGTACAACATGTGTATTGGCTGTGTAAGTCCAAGCATGGAGGCTGGGCCACGTAAGCCCAATTAGGCTTGGCACGTAAAGTCCATGGAGTGCGGCTCTGGCACGAGAAGGCAACTGTGCTTGACGATGAGGCAACTGTGCTTGACGATGAGGCAGTGAGGACAAGGCTGAGGGAAGCAGACGCCAAGGCATTTGAAAGATGGCATCAGGAGATGAGTCGCGGGCTCGTATGCATCCGAGGGACGAGAGCCAAAGTGAAGAGAGCTTGAAGACAAATGTCAAGGCTGCAAAGGAAGGTCAAGAAAGTCGTGAGGAGAGTGCAAATGAGGGTTATACTCGAGTACTAGTAGACTGGTGGTCTGTACCAGTCGACTGGTAAGCGAACAGAAACATTATGTTTGGCAGCAGGGACTGACCAGTCAACTGGCCAGTCGACTGCTAAGTAACTGTTGGCGACCGTTGTGTGCCAACGACCACTTATCCACGTGGTCAGTCGACTGGTCCTTGGACCAGTCGACTGATGGCGGTAGACCAGCAAGTATTTGAGCTGGTTGCCTATAAAACCAAGCCATGAGGTGCTTGGTGAAGGTTGACGAATTTGATAGTGGTTAACTATCAAGTGGTAGTCATCAAGCTTTAGCACTCCTAGAGCCTTGGTTTGAGTTGTTGAGAGGTTTCTCCACCGACAAGGAGGTTGTGCTAGCCAGAAGTTCTCCGGGGAGTGATCCGCCAAAGGATCGAGGGTTTGTCCACCTCACGGACACGCCGAGGAGTAGGGACAAGTTATCTCCGAACCTTGTAAACAAACGAGTCATTGGTTTGTTGTCTTAGTTTCTTGTTAGTTTATCTATATTCCGCTTGCGCAAAACTAATAAGTGTAGGAAGTCGACGATTTGGGGGTGATTCGGCTATTCACCCCCTCTAGCCGATCGTCAAGGTACCAACAAAGTCCAACGAGAAGGTTAGCAGAAGATGAAAATCCAAGTGGATTAGTGTTGATCGGATACTTGGTGTGTAAAGTCCTGGAGAGTGAAGTCGGACAGATGGTGAAAGTCCTGGTAAGTGAAGCCAGATAAATGAAAATCCAAGTGAATGAAGCCTGGTGAAAGTTCTAATAGTGAATCTAGGCAGGGAGAAATCATAGTGAGTGAAGCTAGGTGAAAATCCTAGTGAGTGAAGTTATGTGATGGAAGTCCTGGTGAGTGAAACTCGGTAGTGAGAAAATCCTAGTGAGTGAAGCCAGACAGTAAAAAATTTAGGAGGGTCAAAGTTGACCGGACATCTAGTGAATGGTAAGTATAAGTGGGTCAAGGTTGACTAGATACTTGGCACGAGGAAAAAAGTCCAAGTGAGTCAAAGGATTGACTGGACACTTTGGTGATGAAGTCCTAGTAGGTCAAGATTGACCAGATGTTAGGCATGAGGAAGTCCCAATAGGTTGTGATTCATCAGATGTTGTCAAAGGTAACCCTAGACTTAAGTTAAGCAAGTTAGGGTGAGCCAATCGATCAGTTGATCGATTGGGGCATCATCGCGAGAGTCATAGCCCAATCAATTAGTTGATTGATTGGGGCATCATCGCGAGAGCACAGAAGTGTTGAGGCCTTCTAGAGCTAGCGGGTGGTGAATAGCTCCATTCGCTTCGTCTATGATAATGATTTGCAGAGGAAAATTCGACGTGAACTACTCCAATACTAACAATAGGATTTACTTGGTATCCACCTCAAGATGAGATGACTAATTCAAGTATCCGGCGCTCTCTCACACATCCACTATGAAAGACTCCTCGGAAACACTCTGAAGGTGGGAAACCTCATACAAGCTCTCAATATAATAAGAAAAAAAGGGAAGCTAATACAAATAAAATCTTACAAGATTTACAACAATGAAACCCTATCTTGCTCTTCCTTGTTGCTTAGATCACCTCTCAATGCTTGGAAATGTAGCAGCACCTTCAAGAATTGGTGGTGAGAACTGGAGAAGAATTGGAAGACGAAGAGGTCATTGTCGCAGTTGTCGCAACACTAAGTCTTTTAAACCCGTGTGTGTAATGGTCGAATCCCAATCAATCAACTGATTAATTGGGGCATCTAGAACCGATCAATCCAACTAGCTTCTGTGTTCTCGCGAAGCCTGCGGAATCGATCGGCTGATCGATTCTGGCTACCTCGCGTTATCACAAGAAAACCTCCTCAATCGATCAACTGATCGATTGGGGAAGGATTGATCGATCAGCTGATCGATCTAGATGCATTATGTTCTCTCTAAAAAATGTGGGTCAATCGATTAGACTTGGCTCAATCGATCAGCTGATCAATTGGACTATTTTGACTTGGCTCACCCAAGTTTAGATGTCCCAAGCCTAACATCTAGTCAACCATGACCTGTTGGGACTTCCTCGTGCCTAGCATCCGATCAACCTTGATCTATTAGGATTTCGTTACCAAGTGTCCGAGCAATCCTTTAACCTACTTGGATTTTTCTCTACATGTCAAGTGTCCGGTCAATCTTGACCCACTTGGACTTACCGTCTCGTGCTAAGTGTTTGGTCCCCTTGACCCACTTGGACTTACCAAATACCAGGTGTCCATTCAACTTTGACCCACCTGGATTTCTAATGTTTAGCTTCACTCACCGGGACTTTCACTATTGCCTAGCTTCACTCACTAGAACTTTCACCTAGATTCACTTACAAGGATTTTCACCATTGCCTAGCTTCACTTATTAAGACTTTCACCTGGATTCACTCACCCAGATTTCAAACTGCCTGTCTTCACTCACCAGACTTTCATCATGCTTCACTCACTTGGATTTTTCATCATTGTCTGACTTCATCATTGTCTGGCTTCACTCACCAAGACTTTTTCCCAAGTGTCCGGTCAGCCTTGACCCACTTAAATTTTCTTTTTCCTTGCATAACCTTCAGTTAGGACTTTCCGAGTCAAGTATCCGGTAAACCTTGACCTACTTGACTTCTATTCGACAATTTTCCAAATGGACACTTGCACATGCAATCTCTATTTATTGTCAAACATTGCAACACCAGCTTGAGCCAACTCAAAACTTAGTCAAATGGATCAATTTGACTCGGGGACAATTGCTCCAACAATCTCCTATTACATTGCCAAACATGCATTGTCAAACATCGAAACTCAAACTCATGACTCAAGCTTGAGCTAATTCAAGGTTAGTCAACCTGGTCAATCTTGACCCAAGGAAAATTGCACTAACAAGAAGCTCTCAGGATCGAATGGTTAATCGATCCAGAGGCACTCAATCGATCAGTTAATCGATTGTCAGTTCTCTCTTGATATCGTGAGGATTGCAAAATTAATTGGCCAATCGATTTCGGGGAGCTTTTACGAGAGAATAGAAGATTTCCCAATCGATCAGTTGATCGATTGGGATGTGTCAATCAATCAGTTGATCAATTGGGATGCGCCAATCAATTAGTGGATTGATTCTACTGTGACCGTTATGCAGGTTTGAACAGGCATCCAACATTGCAATCGTTTGGGAACATGCCCAATCGATTAGGAACCCTAAGTCACGCAAATAAAGGGTGTTTTCTCTACCATTCGACAATAGCTCTTCTCTTTGATTTTCTTTGACTTTGATACCAGCTCTTGAAGGTTCTTGGATGACAGTGCTACTACATTTCTAAGCATCAAGATGTGTTCTAAAGCTATAAGAGATGAAGAAACAAGGTTTTCATTTGTATTTATTTATTTCATTTCTTTGATTTGAGTTGTATCTCTTGTTTGGAGTTGTAAGAGGTTTCTACACCTCCCGATTACTCCGAGAAGGAGCATTTTCATAATGGAAAGTGTGCTCAGTGTGGATCCTTAGATTAGTCATCTCTTCTTGAGGTGGATACCAAGTAAATCCTAGTGTTAGTATTGAAGAGTTGTTGCTTCGAGTTTTTCGTTGTAAAAGATCATCATCTACGAAGCAAGCGAGCTATTCATCCCCATCTAGCTCCTACTATTCCAACAAGTGCTATCAGAGTGAGGTTGCACTGCTCTTCACCAGACTTATCAGAGCTAGAGGAAGAAGAAGAAGTTGAAGCCATAAAATCAACAGGTTAAAAATTTTATCAAGGGAGCTCAACTTTAAGATGGATTTCTAAGATAGACTCGGATATGATACATGGGCACCTCCATTATTCACATCAACAAGTTTCGATTTTTGAAAATCAAGTATAAAAAATTTCTTGATGGTGGAGATAGAGCAATGGTTTGCTCTAATGGAAGGATTTGAAGCTCTAATTGATAGCAAATGCAAAGTCATCAAGAGAAGCAAATGGAGTGAGGAACAAATCCGAAGGTACGAAACCAATGACAAAGTGACCAAACTATTGGTCAATTTATTGTCGAGCACAATTCTATGTAAAATTGGAGAATACAGTGATGCCAAGGAGCTATGAAGCAAATTGGCAAAGGTTCATGAAGATTCCTCCACTGTACCAAATCAAGACAAATCTAAAGAGGAGGACTCACTCGATCAAGAGGAAGAAAATTTAGAGGTTGAGAGATGTTCAACATTCGAAGAAGAAGAGGAAATTGAAGAAACATCCACCTTAAGGATTGAAGGGAAGTGTAGACCATTGATACTGAATCAAGAAGATGCCTCTACATCCGGATCAAAAGAATAGGGTGTCATCCGTATGAATGAAGGTATAAATATTTCAATTTGTAAAAGAAATCATATCATTTGCTTTGAGTGTTGGGAGAGTAGGCACTATAAGATTCAGTGCCCTACTTTGGCCAAGAAGAAGGTTCAAGTGACATCCAAGGCTAAGGAGAAGCCAAAGGTGATCGACCCCTTGGTACAAAAGAGCAAGAAGCACATTGTTTGCTTCTCTTACAATCAAAGAGGACATTATCAGAGTCAATGTCCAAAGGGGAGAGAACCGACCAAGGAGAAGAGAAGAAGCTCAAGTCGAGGGGGAGTTTCCAAGAACAAAATGAAAGTACCACTAGATAATGATACTTCTTTATATAATGATAAAAACTATGCTAGAAATAATTTTCATCATTTTAGTGCTATTTATCATGAAAATATGAACATGATAAACCTAAGGTAAAATATGCGTCATATCATGCTAGGACCACACTTCCTAATTAAGAATAGGAAGTTAGAAAACAATTTCGGCAAGAATTCTAAGGATTTTAGATATATGCCTAAAAGGAAAAGTGTCTAAGGAAATAATTAAATATAAAAATATGAGGACTTAAAAATAAAAAAAAAATCAAGTCTTGAGGTTAAGACTTGATAATTTGGAGAACACCCTCAAGAAGGTGGAAAATAGAGTCTTAGGATCTAAGATGCAAAACTTAGGAATAGATAAGCAAAAATCATTCAATGGCCATTGAGGTTTGAGTTACAGACCTAAAATCAATAAGGACGTGCCTTCTTATCATAGCGTTCCATATAGCTATGAATCTCAAGGTAACAAGGAAAAACTACTTTTGACAAGACCAATGTGACTAATTACCTTTAAGAAGTCAAAGAGAGTCACAAAGAAGGTCACAAGGGAAGTTATCCCTAGAGTTGACCTTGCGGAGTCTTGTGTGACCAAGGGTTCTAAGAAGTTTAAGAAGGTCATTAGGAAGGTACTTAGGGAAGTTATCCCTAGTGAGTACGTAGAACATCCAAGGAGCACCAATAGGTTTTGGGCTCCTAAGAGTGTGTTCTCTACACTCTAGATGGGTCAGAGAGTGTCAACTCTAATTAAAAGAGTAGTTTGTTGGTGTATCCACCTTGCTGGCTGCATGATTAACATTTAGTTCACTTGCATCAATGTTGAAGAATCTCTTTATGCTTGTTTTTAATTAGTTTAATTTGTCCATCCTGAGACTTAGGGAACTCAAAAGGTCATCTTGTAAGGTGGCTAAATAGGCTACCAGTCACTCTGTTTAGAGTTTGGGGATATTTTTTCGTTTCAAGAATACTGAAGCTTGTCTTACTCATCAGTTACCTTGCTCTCTTGTTCTCTATTTTTTGTGAGTTAGCTAGATACCATGACGACAAAACTTGATATAGTTAATCCAACCATGGTGATATTGACATTTTGGAGTATTTTAAAGGTAGTGTTGTCCCTTGAAAATAAGTAGTTGATATTTACTCTTTGAAGAGTAAAATGTACCAAAATTTAAAGATTTAAGCTTAATTAAATTGACACAATTATGATAGAGTCAAAGAAATGTCAAATTAGAATTTTGATTTTTTTTTAAAGGATAACGTAGGATTAATTTAGACTTAGCAATTGGTCTAGTATTAGTGACACTAATTAAAATAGATTATCCCAGCGTCCACGCCATGAAGTACCCCAACAGTTGCTCATGTTCCGCCGAGTAGGGCGCTGCCGGCGACGACGCCAGCATCTGGTCGACGGCGTGGATGATGAGGAACAGTATCTGGCGGCTCCGTTGCTGCCGTTGGCTGAGGCCAAGCCAGCCGGCGAGAGTCTGTGCGACAGGGTCGCGGTCCATCAACCTTCAGGGATTAGTAATGCTTCGATGCTAGAAGCTGAAGGGAGAGCGACGTGGAGAGTCTGGAGACCAACATGAACATCCACACGATGCACGTTTTAACGCAGCAGTCTTAAAGAATTAAAAATTAATTTTAATTAACTATTCAGTTGAGGAACTACTGTTCTAAACAATAATAAATATCGAGAGGAATTCTGAAAATATATAATGTTTATTAATAATTATTCTAAAAAATATGGTCATGAAGTTGTCTGCGATACCGACAAATGCTAAAAAAAATTCTCGAGAGTGACAGGTCGGATTGTTCACTGACGTGGCTCCGAGTCAAAATCGAACACGAGGACCAGTTGTGTAACGTGTCCGTGATGTCAGTGCAGGAGTTGGTCGCGGCGGTTGTCGGTTGATTGCAATACGTGGCAAAGGCGAGACACAATTGGAAGATTTTGATTGCGTCATGCAATACGTCACCAGCTGCATCGTCATTTTCTATTTTTTTTCGAAAATACTCTTAAAAATTTACCTAAATTTTCTCTATATACCACACCAATAGTTATTGATAATAATATTGTAAACGTTGTAAATAATTACTTAATAGAAGTATTGTTTCTAATATTATTTGTCTATATTTTTAGTGTTTTAGGAACATTTTAAAATTGCAATCTTCAAGCATTTTGTGATTTTTAACAGTAGCATTCATAATTTCACTCTAAAATTGCGCCGGAAGAGGAATGAATTGTATTAGCTGTCTCAACAATCATTCTGTTAGAGATGGAGTAACCCCGTGGTAGCATTCATAATTTCACTCTAAAATTGTGTTAGAAGAGGAAGAAATTGTATTCGCTGTGTCAACAACCATTCTGTTGGAGGCGGAGTAACCCCTCTATAGTTGGGCGTCAGTTAACTCAGTAACGTGTCTAGATTCATAAAATATTTTTTGAGTAAATTCTTTGATGGTTGAATAGGGTCTAGGATATACTAATGTTAATTGTTTGGCTGCAATTAGTTCAAAGTACGATGCTTGATTTTGATATTTTTAAAAGTTAAGTGTGTAAGTTGGTAAACTGGCTAACGAAAATCAGTAAATTCTTAAAAGACGCACATGAAATTAAAAAAAAAAAAAAGCCTTATTTTAAAAAGTGCGCTAAATTCTACTTTTCTTCTTTTCTCTGCATGAAATCTTT
>JBAMIE010000055.1:5310670-5324241 GCA_037177295.1 Kaempferia parviflora
TTCCTCTATACTTCTGTTGTCGATATATTTTTTATTACTGCATTGTACTTAAAACTTGTAACTGATTCGATATTATAGTGATTGTCCAACGAAAGCACTCAACGAGTGCGGGCCTTGGAGTAGATATCGTCGAAAGCTCCGAACTAAGTAAAAGTGAACTTGTGTTAGCGTAATTGGTTTACTCTCTCTTTCTTTCTTTTTCCGCTGCGCCTACTTTACTCATGATTTTTGAAAAGCAAAGAACACTATTCACCCTCCCCCCGTGTCTTTCCGGTCCTACAACTTTGATTTCTTAATTTACTCCCTCCTAATGGACATTCGACATAAATTCTTATAGATTTTTTTTTACTCTATCTAAAAAAAATCTTATACTAATGAAGATATCTTCCATCTTGTACATTCATATCTTCTATAATGCGGCGTATAAGGACGGCCCCGCGAGGCCGGATCAAAGTCAGAAGAGCCGCAGATGTAACTGCCCGAGTCAAGGTGGATCAAAGCAGAGGGCCAACCGAGTTGACAGGCCGATCAAGTTACTAGCCAAGCCACTGGCCAGACCGACCGACTGAGTGGCCAAGCGGGCCCGGCCCTGGCCCAGTCATCAGGTGAGCTAGCCAGTCGAGCAGATGGACTAGAACGGTTGACCGACCGAGCGCACTAATAGTAAGAACAGTCGAAGCTTCCCTGTCCTTTCACTCCATCTACCCCCGTCGTCGCCTAACATGTCGATTGTGAGAGGATTAGACATCAAAAGATGTGTCGTATACTTGCTGTATGGCCGAAACTATTAAAATTTGACAAGACATAGAGACGGTATGCTCATATGGGAAATGGTGTCAGAGTGTTAGAAATGATTTACTCTTTGCAGGAGACGCATCGATATGCATGCGATGGAATAAAACTCACATTATAAATAGGGGTCATTAGCTTCCGATGGAGGTACGCGTGCACATTACACATACATACTATTCACTTCTACTGTTCTCCCCTCTTCAAGCAACATTATGACTTGAGTGTCGGAGTACTAAAGCCGGGGATCCTTTCCTTGGCCCGATCCCTAACGTCTTCTTCGTTGAGCTCTCCTTTGGTATGCAAGGCCTAAGAACGGAGCACGTCATCTTTAGAGGCTTTGCAGAGTCAACATCTATACCACCGCAGATATATTTGTTCTCTCATCCATTCCTATGATTTTAAACAAGATGATTCTATATGTATTTCTAATTTAAATCTTTAATTGTAATCTAACAGGTATCAAACATTTTATTTCACTTCTTAGGTTGTCTATCTATCAAAGGGAGGAATGACGCACATGTAAAGGTTACCATAAAATACTTATCGACATTTAGTCTTTTGTGAGATCATTGCACTTGCTTGCTCAATCTAGTTGACTTAGCCAGATTGGCAAACCTGACCCTCCCAGCTAGGGGTAGTACAAACGAATGATTAATTGCTTGTTTTTCTAAATAGTACAAGGTCAAACTCTATTAATTGCTATTGATTTTGAGTTTTCTCTAATTTCATAGAAAAATTGATAGATCGATCTGAAGGATAATCTTCGTTATTTGATTAGTTTTTGGAATTATTCAAACCAAGCAAGACTGGAGAATGGAATTAGGTGAACTGGGGTTTGTGATTTATTAATGTTTTTTGTTTTGTTTTTTTTTTAAATAGAGAAATAATTAATTCAGTTCAATCAGTTGAAGTTGGCAGTTCCAGTTATTCAACTGTTCCAAATTGACATCGAATTAAAAATAAATAAAAGTGGAATATTTAAATTAATTGCTAACAGATTAACTAAAAGTATGATTGGATTAACAACCTAGCTAACATTCCAAATAGTGAAGATTTAAAAAACTACATAGGCAATAAGCACCCTACTATCATGTGGCAAAAAGACGCTCGCCCAATAAGCACCCTACCATCGCACCATAACCTAGGGCACCTACATTTGCTCTACACGTACACTATTTGTGTAGATAAGTTCGTTGTCTATAATTTTCACTCCATGTCGATGAAAAATATCGTATACTTTTTCAGAGACAGAGGTAAGAAAAAGAAACAAAAATATAGAAGATTTTTAAAAAAGTTTTTGAATATAAAATTTAAAATTCAATGAGAAAATTTTTAATTAGATTTTAAATTTGATTCATAATTTTTAAATTATTTTAGTTTCTGTTTTAAACTTATAGGCAATAGTTAGCACTCAAATGAAAAACAAATAAAAACTAGATTATTTTTTTTTACATTCTCATGAAAATCATGAGGGGTGATTCGATATAAATTTTAATATTAATCTAAAAATTACATTTTAGAGGTTAAAGACAAAAAATAATGAATCCCCAGCTTCCCTAAATATAAAATCTATTTTAAATTTTACACTTTATATATATATCCTATTAATTTCTTAAATTTAGATTTTAGAAATAGTACTTCTTTAAATTTAAAAAATAAAATTCATTTTCTAAATATTTAAATATTTTTTATTAAAAAAAACAGATTAGGTAATTAAAAAATAGATATTACATAGAAGAAAAAATAATATAAAATAAATTATAAGAGAGTTAATGTATTATGTATTAAAAATTAAATATCCAAATTTAATAAAATAATAATTTTATTTTAAATATTAAATATTAAATAAAAAATATAAGACCCTCTGTACTTTTGAGGACAAAAATAAAAACTATGAAAAAAAATCTTTATTTATTTCATAAAATAATGCAAATACTTTCTTCTGTTTTTATCTAATAGATATAAGCTTATAAATTTATTTTTAATCCATTTTTATCCATCCAAATCAAACCAAAAATAATTTCCTCACTCCCGAATCACAACTAGACCTCATGCAACCGGGTACGATAGCCCAGCGCGACCGCAAATGGCAACCCCATGCAACCGCGAAGAGCAACCCTACATAACCACACATGATAACCCCACACGAGGTCACCTATCACGACGGCATAACCTCACACAATCACAAATGTATTTTTTTTTTTTTCATTTCAGATATTTTTTTATTTTCCCTTTCCTCCGTTACTTTTCTATAAAAAAAATCCGCTTCAAAGTAACCAGAGGGTAATAATATTGGCCTTGTTCAAATGACATTCATATTCAAATTACATTTTTAAACAAATAGGATAAAACTGATTTTAAAGGGAAAAATAAAGATAACTAATAGAGAAAATTGGATATTTAACAAAACAGCTCATAGGAGTATATTTAAAACTGTCAACAGATAAGAGCAAAGAAGTACGAGTATGAGTTGAGGTACTAGTCTAAACATGAAGGAACTTCACAGTCCAATCACACAATACTTGGGTATATTAATTATGATCTCCCTAAGGCTTCACACCTATAATTTATAATCACCACAGTGATTTATAATATGAGGAAAAAAAAACTATACCCAGATGGCTAAAAGAATAATAATGTGACCTGAAGGGCAATGCAGAGTACGTTCCCTAGAACCTTATTAACTTGGAGATTCTAGAGTTTCCAATCAAGTTGTTGTCGAAAAGAGTATTACCGAAGAGGAGGTGTTCGGGGGGAAGCATGGGGGAAGAGCTCACCACACATCTCTTAAATATCTACCCTCCATTTGCAAGCTCTTCACGAAGCTCTCTGTCTTGGAGCTATCCATAGATCCCTGAAAAAGAAACCGATAAATTGCTGACAGTGAAAAAAAAAACCATCCAAACAATTCATTTATTTCTACAAATTCTTGAATGTGGTCGATGAGAAACAAATGTTAACCCCCAATGTCAGCGGTCTACAGCGGAAGTAGATCAAGAGTTCAATTAGCCGAGAGTTCACATAATTTATTAATGAAGGAGCAAACTTATCTTAATATCATTCAATACGAAAAGAAGACTCGCATGTGTGAAGGAGCAAATTGGTAGGCGGATTACATTTTTGGTTTGATTAATAAATGAGTCAATTTCGAAACATATTTGATTTTCAGTTCTTGTCTAATATATAAGGGCAGGGTAATCTTGTAGTTAATCTATATGATTTGTTAACTATGGGAAAGTACCAAATCGCTTATTTTTATTTCAAAAAAAAAATACTTTTCCAATTTATCCCATGTTTAACAATGCAGAAATTTTGAGACAAATCAAAAGAATGCTATTTTTTTTATATTGAAATCATCAATACAAGGCTCCTTTTTCATTAATCATCAAAACAACATCCTATCCCCTTCAGCCTATTTTTGTTTTAAAAAATATCTTTATTTTCAGCGTTATTGTAGCAACTATAATTCATAGCAAATCCCTTTCAACTTTAGTTAACACTAGTAACACTATGGTGTAGCAGCCAGGAACTATAGCTGGTCCAACATGGACACTTCATCTCTGGTAACATTATATTATCATAGCCATAATCGTAACTACTATAACATAGACACTTCATCTCTGACCCGCATTATGTTATAACAATTACAATCCGTAACTGCTACATCTATGGTTATAGTAACTATGAACAGTAGTTGCTACAACTATGTAGTGACTGGAACTATATTAAAGTCATTTATTCTATGTTGCAACCCTTGTGAATCTGCCATAACAACTCAAAAATAAAGATACTGTTAAAAATAAAAATGAGGTGAAGCGGGATGGGGTGCCATTTTAATGATAAATGAAAAAGGGTCAGCCCTTTTACAATTCCAACAAAAAGGGACACTTTTAATTTTTACCCTGAAATTTTATAATCACTACTAGTTAAGGATTAGAACTATAGGATTAATTCACCTATATTTTTGAAGTAGAACTTTAGTGATCGGTGTTTGCTTGTACACGTGAACTCGATGACATGCACATGTAGAACATAATGGCCTAACTCTTGCAGGTCAAATCTTTTAGGTTGAGTTTACTAGGGTGGAAAGTTAGAGGAGGACAATAAAGAAAGAGAAAATGAATGGATTAATCATCCTTCCCTCTCTTATTTCAACCAAATTAAACCCCCTTAGGTAGTAAATGATGGTCGTCAGTAAGAACATGCTTGAAAGTTTGCACATAGTCAACATACCTGCTCCTGAACGATAGTATGAAGAACTCTATGGACATCTCTGGCCATGCCCTTAGCATCACCGCAGACGTAAATATATCCGCCTTGAGAGATGATGTTCCAAAGTTCAGATGCCTAGGAGAGATGTAAAAGAAACAAAGGGTATGATTTAAGAGATGAGGAAACAATGACATAAAAATGAGGAAAAGGGAGTTTGTTCAACTTTCTCAGCCATTTTATGTTGCACGTATTGCTTGGTTGGACCCTCACGGGAGAAGGCCAGGGTCAGCTCAGAAAGTGCGCCTGTTTCCACAAAATTGTTCAACTCGCCCTCATAGATGAAGTCCTGCAAAATTTAAGAGCCACATGAGTTATGAAGTGAAAAAAAAAAGTAACTGAAATTTCAACAGATTATAAAACATATTGGAGGATGCACGGTGTTTTATCGAACCATTTTACGGTTCCTGCATCCAAAGAAGAGAATAGCATGACCAAGTTCCACTCCCTCCTTTTTCAATGCCAACCTTTCCTGTGAGGCAAGTATTCATAGTATAAGAACCAGTAATTGATTAGGGATGATCATGTTTGCAAGAAAGCAACTCTTGGTAAAAATGTAGAAACCTGTAAGAATCCCCGGAAAGGTGCCAACCCTGTGCCAGGTCCAATCATGATGATAGGTACAGAAGGATCAGCAGGCAGTTTAAAGTTTGACTGCCTGACAAATATAGGAGCCCAACTGCATTGTTGGTTCTCTTCTAGAGGAATGGAATTCTGTGTAAGGAAGACTTTCATTGTAATGAGACTGAAATATCTTTATAAAAAAATAGAAAGAAAAAAATTGCAGTAGTAATCTGAAAGAGCAACAACTTGATTCGGTTTTATGCATTGATCAGGATTGAAAATGATATAGAATGAAGAAGTGAAAAGAAAGCATGCATGGCTGTCATACTGTAGTTCAATTATTCAATCAAGGCATGCAGGTACAGGGTTGAAGCACACAGACAAGTACCTTCATCCAAGTGGAACAGACTCCTTTATGGATCCTTCCAGTTGGTGTCTTTTCATAAACTAATGCACACGTCACGTGTATTCTAGTTGGTGCCATCCTGAACAGGAGCAATCGAACGTGAGTCTGTTGGATAAGTGAGATTACGAATTTATTATTACCTTGGCGATGAGGAAATTGAGTAATATCTTGGCTGCAAGCGTGGGACTACTGCAGCAAAGAACACTCCTAGTGGAGGCTTTACAGATGGAAATTCAGTCATAACTTCAAGAAGACTCTTCTGACTAGCAATGACCCATTGAGAATATTCATCCTGCACAAACAAATTTTATTTGGGTTTGTGAACAAATTATTTGGGTAACAATTTTGCGCAAGTTCACAACAAAATATTTGTGCAGTCTCAGGAAAAGGCTAACCTTTCCAGCAGGTGAAGCCAAAAATCTAAGTCGCTCCGCATCACTAGGATTTGATGCGTGTGCAGCCAGAGCAAGTAAAGCACTCTGCGTGTTTAGCAGAAAAGATTCAGGTACAACCTTAGGTACACGACAATATAAACTAGTTAATAGGAGCAACAAAACACCTTTTTTGGCGAATTTAGAAGATCAGCGTATTGGGTAAGAGCAGATTTTAGAGTGCATGGCGATGGGAAAGGAGGTGATAAAGAGCCTCCAAGTGGTGTACCATCCTCCTTGTCAGCATGGATAGAAAAATATGTGTCGGGTGAATGACCTAACAGCTTCGCAGCCTCCTCTACTATCTCTGTACAATTCTCTGCAAATACACCAACATGATCCCCTGTTTCGTACCTGAAAAAAGAAAAGGTCCAAACTGGTTACTAGAATGTCAAATTCCCTAATTGTAAATGAGCATGTTACTTCAACAATATGTCTACCAGTTCAAAAGGATGCTTGTGGTTTAGAAATGCAACTTCCAGTGCACGAGTACAAAAACATATCAACTTATAGAATACAACAATGATTCATGATGATGCATACCAAAGGTGAAGGATCAGAATCTTACGCAAGAATAAAAGTTAGGTGAGGTAGCCATTCTATGAAGACATTCAGCTTAATTCTATCATTCTATGTATCTAAAATTCCACTGAACATCACTGGTTGATATGACTATACATGCAACATTTGCTTAATCTTGGGGAAAATTTGAAAGTGCTGGTTCATCAACAAGTGAAGATTAAGATGCTTTAAATGGACATATGGAACCAAAATTATAGTTGATAGGGCACTTTCAATTGTTTGATTCAAACTAGAGGGGCAAATCCTAAAATATTTAGATAGAATGCAAAATCAAAATTGTTTTATGCAAAATCAAAATTGTTTCGGAATTAGATAATTTCATTCATATTTGGAATACATGGATACTAGCTAGATTAACAGTAATTCTTTATTAGTGCCATCTACAAGAACTACATGGTAGCAATTGACTGGTTTCTTATAAAATATGCGTGCACTGTAGTATTTAATATTTGATCTGAAACAAATTCATCTAAAAGCAAATTTCAGAAAAAAATCTCAAATTGATTCAGAAGAAGATACATTCTCTATGGACAAAGAATAGTAAACAACGTAAAACACACAGCACCGACTCAACAAATGAAATTTGGTCACTGCTCACGAAATAGTTAGCACGTAAAAGTATCAAATTCAGATAATTACATAAATTGCATGTAGCTACAGAAATAAATAAGAAACAATGCTTCAAAATGATACAACAAATAAGCTTACGTCAAGCCTGTGCCAGCAATGTCAAACTCCAAATGGATGCAAGATCGATCTGAAGCTGAAGAATGGAGTTCTCGTCGCACAGCCACATCAGCCCTTGAAGAACCATATGTTGCATTAGACATGACTTCTACATTAAGCGTGTCTCATATCCTATAGTTTCTAAAATTTTCATGTATAGAGTAGGATCTCTACCTGCATGGATGTTGTATATCATAAACAGCATGGCCATTTGCAAAACTTAAACTTTTATCCAGGAATGAAACTTCTTCGGGTTTGATAAAAACAATCCGATATTCAGGAATAGCAGCAGTATATGGAGTAGATGCACCTACATCATTTTCATCCTGAAGCAACTTATCCAACTCTGGCCAAAGGAGCTCCCTCCTAGTAGAATATCAACTCCACCATTACAGAGTAAATAATGAAATACAAAATACAAAAAAAGAGAGAGGCAGGAAAGGATAACAGAAAGAGTGCCTGGTCAACATTGAAATTAGTTGGGCATAAGCATAATATTTTGCAGATACAACATACCATGCAGAGAAGTCATCTTCAATACACTGATCATCATCTCCCAATCCCACTTGGACAATGCGCTTGCCACCTATGCAGCACAAAAATGTTGGAAAATCAATCAGGTCAAGATTGATTACTATCTTTAATTTTGATAAACACATTTAGAGCCTTCCCATATTAAATTTCCTTATATATAGTGAAAACCAAAGACAAAAAAACTAAAGTCTCCAAGCAACTCTTCATATTAGGGCATGTGAAAGTACACTCCTAATTTGTTGTGGTAACTTTCGAAAATCTCTCTCAAAAATACAAGTTAGATGCTCTTGGAGAATGAAATGATTGCGTTATGGACTTTCAACCAAAGAAAACAAGCACAGAAGATAAAGACAATCCAAGTTACAAAAACAATGAGTCAAATAATCTTTGCTACCCAAAAGTGCTTATACCTTGGTCCGCAAGCAATTCATCAACCACCTTGGCAACCTTTTATTATGCAAGTAACATTAAAAGATATGTCAGTCCAGATGTTAACACAAAGTGGTCTTGAATAGTTCTTCTTCCACAGACCTTATTGAAATGTTCATATTGCCGATTGCCCAAGCCAAACACAGCAAATTGCAGATGTTCTAACCAAGTTTCTCTCTCTTTCCCCTGTAATCAATCGAGATACACTATCAGTAATCAGGTAATGTTGAAGGATCATTGAGAAAACATATAAATGATATGTGCATGTTTCCAGAACCTCTGTAAACCATTTGTAGAACTGAGCAGCATTATCAGTCGGCTCCCCGTCTCCATACCTATATATAGCACCCAAAGTGATCAGCTCTAATTTCTGCAGAAAATAGTTCCCAGTTTGTACTACTTACGTGGCCAAGAAGAACAGAACCAAGGTCTCTTTTTTCAATTTATCCTCGTACTCATCATCTTCAGTAGCATATTCGTCCTGCAATTTGGGAAAGTACATATCACTAAAAAATAAAGTCCGATCAACAGTTACCAAATTATCACAAATCAGGGTGGACACGATCTTACGATATCCACAACTTTGAATGTGGCATTAGGGTACCGCGCCTTCGCCTCGTCAGCCAGCGCCTAACACGGCAAAGGAAAAAAAAAAAAAAAAAAACTCCTTAAGAAAGGAAAAGCAAATTCAAAATCTAACCATAGATATCAAACCCCAACCTTAGCGAACCCCTCGGCGGTCCCGGTCTGCGTGCCGAAGAAGACGGTGACCTTCTTCTTCCCGTCGTCATCCTCCGCCTCACGCTGCAGTTTCACCGGCAGCGGCTTCGGCGGCTCGGCCGGATTCTTCCCGCCAAATCTCCTAAAGAAGAAGATCACGGCGCATCCGACGAACACGGCGACGGAGGTAGTCAGGATCGCGAGAAGCCGCTGGTTTTCCGCGATGGCAGCCGCGGCGTCCGCCCCCGGGACAAGGCCGTCGCCTCCGAGGAAGGCCACGATGGCCGACACGAGATCCAGAGGCGATGCCTTCCCAGAATCAGTCTGCATCGCGGCCCGTGAAAGATCGCTCGACGAGATACAAACTCCCGGGCGGATCTCTTCCTCCTACTCCTCCACCTCTCTCCCTGCTCCGATGATGCTCGACGTGACGGATACACAGAGAGAGAGAGCGCGCTTGCGGAGGAGCAGCGAGCGACGTGCAGTTGGTGGGTGGCCGGTTGGAAGAGAAGACGACACGAGAAGACACTGGAAGGTCGAAGGTGTGGTTTTGGAAATATCACGGCGTGGGAAAGGACGACATAAACGCATGGAGACGGAACGTAACGACCGTTACGACGCGGCGTGATTGGAGTCGATTTTTTTATATCAGGCATTAAGTATTTAGTCATGCGTCGTTGAGGTCGAAATTTAATATGACCGAATATATATCTCCTTTAAATTTTATCCATTTGATTTATCTTTTCCATGGTGAATTAAAAGCCGATCATCATTCATATGATTGATATAACTTTTTTTATTTATTATTAGAGAAAAGTATTCATACATGTCCATCTAAATTAAAGGGAAAAAAATTTAAATCATAATATTAATATGATCCGAATCTAAATTTAACTTGAAACTCCTAAATTTAAATTTTAATTCGGCCAATTTGAATTCGATTAGAATAACTTAAAATTTTGATTCAAGATCTTTTTTACTATTTTTTTACTTAGTTCTTCACTTTTATCTTATACCTATATTAACATTCATATACATAAATCATTTTAATTTTAAAAATAAAAGTTACCATAAAAAAATACTCACAAAGTGACTAAATCTTAAATTCATATTAAATCAGATCAATCTGAATCTGACCTAACTCGATCTAAAATTTTCTAACTAAAATCCTTCCAACTCAAATTCAATCTGAATCTAACAATTTTTAATTTAAACTTAATTTTGTTCAGATGAACTCTAATCGGATCATCAGGTTAAATTTATTTTTACATTCTTTTTTTAAGACAAAATTCGCTATCGTACACTCTGCTGAGATTCGAATATTAAATTCTTAATTATTCGACTTAGCCATGGTCCCGCAGGCAAAGCGTCAGATTTTATTTATGTGGCATGAGGGCGTGTCACGTATGCGAGTGGTGGGTGTACTGACATGGGATCGAGTGGGTGGATGGGAAATCAGAATTTATTTTTATTTATTTTTTATGGATAGTGCTAAAAACGAATCCAACCTCTATCAATTTGATATTTTAAAAATATTAAAAGTTTATTTTATATATTTTTAATATATATAAAAAGCTAATTAAATAAAATAAATATTAATATCCCATTTACGTAAATTAATAAATTTAATACAAATATATATGTCTAACTCTTTGTGAATAATATTTAATTTTTTTTAAGGCAACTTTCTTATTTATATAACCAGCGCTAATGTAAAGGCCTAATTGGGATGTGACTCAAATTAATTCGGATTGTGCTTGGCCAATAGGTAATTTGACCGGAGTTCAGATATGAGTCGCATGAGTTGAGTTGAGTTCAGTCGACTGACTTGACCAAAGGCACACACCTCTTTATCGATATTATTGTAACTGTCATGTCCGTTAGTATTATAAACGACCACGTTGTGATCAACTCTGGAAAGTTAGGCATAAATAGGATGTAACTAAAATTAATTCATTGGGCCCGGCCAAGATTAAGCTAATTTGACCCAAGTTCAGGTATGAGTCGCATGAGTTGACTCAAGTCCAGGTATGAGTCAACTAACTAACCCGAGTTCTCGTATGAGTCGATTGACTTAACCACCCGAGTTATATCTCGATGCGGACTAATTGAAGGTCGACTGAGTCACCGTGCCATGTGATATCGTTATCTCTGTCACATCAACAAATAAATTTAATATACTTAATGTTATCTTAAAATTAGCATTGCATTCAGTATAAAATTGTTATTTTTAAATAAATGACAATTTAAACGTGCTGAGTTAAATAGACAGACTCAAGGAAACAAAATTAATTGACAATAATGTATGATCCAATGATTTTTACGAAAGATATTCTAAAGTGTACTATATTATTCCTAATTTGTTGAACAACGATCACCCACCAAATTGCAATGTGGAAGACTCGGTCTCGGTGGGCCCTATACCAAAAGAGTAATTTATGTAAGACTCAGCAGTCTACCTACTTGAACGGCCCATTATTAAAATAGCCAAGCAAATTTACGTGGATTAATGTTTTTTTTTAAACTTTTTTGGCCATTTAATGATATTTTTTTTTACTTTTTTGGCCATTTTTTACTTTTTTGGCTATTTAATGATTTTTTTTTTTTAACCTTTGTGGCCATTTATTCACATGTCTGCTTCTTGGGGTAGCTTTTCTCCGGGTTCACCAACTGAATGAATTCAAAAAGTAACGCTTATACACACTTACGTCATGTTTACTTAGAAGGATAAAAATAAAAATTATTAAAAGTTTTTCAGAATTTTTTTTATTTACTTTGTATAAAAGATGATTTTATTTATCTAATAGATATTTGTTTATCTAAGAATCGATAAATTTATGAATTACTCTGGGATTATTTTTTCAACTTTTAACCAAATTATGCAGATAAAGTTTTAAAAATTACGTAGTGTAGTTTTAAAATGATCAAATTATGTATTTATTTTTTGTTTCATTTGTTATCAGTGGATTGATAAAAAAAATTAGTTGAATCGATTTTTATTTGAAAATCAATCAACTAATTTTTAACACCAGTCGAATTGATTTCTCGCACCGAAAATTTGAATAACTCAGTCAACTAATTTGCTTATATATCAAAGTCGATTTTGGGGCAAAATGTATTGATGGATCAAACAACCTTGAGTTGACAAAACTAGTTCCTATGTGTTCATCTAGTTCTCCTGATTATATCCATATCATTAAACGTCAATTTGGCCTAATATATTATGAACAGTGATTTTTTAAACACGAATATATTTGAAAATTTTAATTCGTGCTCAAAAAATCATTGTTCTTAATATATTAGGCCAAATTGAGATTTGAGGGCATGAATATAATCAGAAAATTAGAAGATCACATAGAGGTAAAACTGGCTGATGGACCAAATATCCTCGGATTGACATAAAATAAGTTCCTATATGTTTGTCTAGTTCTCCTAATTATATTCCTGCATCAAACGTAAATATCAATTTGATCCAATATATTTAGAGCAGTAATTTTTTGAACACGAATTAGATTTTACAAATACATTCATGTTAAAAAAAAACCACTGCTCTTAATATATTGAGTCAAATTGATGATTGAGGGCATGTATATAATCAAGAGAATAAGACAAACACATAGGAACTAGTTTAATGTCGATCCGATGACATTTGGTCCATCAGCAGGTTTTGCCTTCTTATTAATATTTTGGACAAAATCGGCTGATAGACTAAATGATCTTAAATTGACATAAAACAAACTCATATGTGTTTGGCTAATTCTCCTGATTATATTCATGCCCTCAAATACCGATTTGATCTAATATATTGAGAATAGTGATTTTTTTAGTACGAATGTGTTCGAAAAATCTAATTCGTGTTCAAAAAATTATTGTTCTCAGTATATTGAGTCAAATTGATATTTGAGAGAATGAATATAATCAGAAGAATTAAACGAATACATACAAACTAGTTTCATTTCAATCAGAAGATGTTTGGTACATCAAGTGATTTTTCCCTTAGATTTTTCGATCACATTCATGTTTAAAAAATCACTGCTCTTAATATACATGTCAAATTTATTAGAGCAATCGTTGTACTCTTAGGTTTTTATGTTTGGGAAAAGAGTTTAAGTTAGGGT
>JBAMIE010000055.1:5335226-5348615 GCA_037177295.1 Kaempferia parviflora
CAATCTTTGAAAATATGAGGTATTTTCATAGAAAACTATTTTTCCATGATAATATATGGGTTAAATATTGTCTACACGAATTTTCATGATTTTTGTAGAATTTTTGAAAAATTTCTGAAACTTGGCTGAAATTTGATTCAAAGTTTAAGAAACTCAATCGATCAGTTGATCAATTGGGCAAGGTTCAATCGATCAGTTGATCGATTGAAGCCTTGTTTCTATGAGCAGAAGCTCGCTGGATCGATCAGTTGATTGATCAAACTCGGTGGATCGATCAGTTGATCCATCGAAGTGTGTTTTTTCGTGAATAGAAGGTTGCAGAATCGATCAGTTGATCGATCAACACACATCAGTTGATCGATTGAGAGTCTAATTTTAGCTGAAAAAAATCTGATTTTAGGTTTTTAAGCCAAATTGAGTTATGATAACTATCCCTAACCCTCTGAAATACATTTGTATGATTTTAAGAGTTATTTTCATGATAAAAACAAGATAGGAATAGTTAATGATGACTAAGTTGAAGTTTAGGATGAGGTTGAGTATCAATTTTGATTTGTATACCTCAAAACTTCAAAATTTAGGTTTCCTAAAGGTTTAGAAACTCCACGTCGTTGTTGGTGCAATGACGGAAGATTATAGCATGTTTTGAGGGGGAGTTACTCCTTGCAAACATGAATTATCATTTTATTCATGAAAAGCTCAAAGTTGAGCTTTTGGGAGACAATAGAAGATGGGCAATCTTCATTGTCATGAGTTAATGCTCAACGATAAGCCTTATGACTTGATGAAAGGTATGAGACTTTTATTGAGTGTCTTTGACCAATAAAGTCTCTGAGATGAGTTTTTGATGTGTGTCAAAAGGGAAGAATGAACGGTTTAAGTTAGGAGATGTTCATTTACCCAAAAGGGAAGTAACCCAAAGGGGGAGAATGAACCTAACTTAAACGTATTATCAAACATCAAAAAAGGGGAGATTATTGGTGCAATTGTCCCAGGGTCAAGTTGACCATGTTGACCGGACAAGTTTGGGTCAAGCTTGGGCCTCAAGTTTCGATATTTGACAATGTATTGGGACATTGTTGGTGCAATTATCTTTGGGTCAAGGTGACCCATTTGACTAAGCTTGAGTTGATTCAAGCTTGTGTTTCGATGTTTGACAATAGATGGAGATTGCATGTGCAATTGTATATTTAGGAGATTGTCGAACACAAGTCAAGTAGGTCAAGGTTGACTGGATACTTGACTAGAAAGTCCTAACTGGAAGTTAGGAAAGGATAAGTCCAACAGGAAAGTTGGTAGAAGATGAAAATCTAAGTGAGTCAGTGTTGACAGGACACTTGGTGGTGAAAGTCCTGACGAATGAAGTCAGGCAGTCGAAAAGCCCTAGTGAGTGAAGCTAGGCAGGACAAAATCTAGGTGAGTGAAGTCTGGTCCTGGTAAGTGAAGTCAGGTGAAAAGCCCTAATGAGTGAAGCTAGGCAAACTGGAAGTGTTGGTGAGTGAAGCCAGGCAATGGAAATTCAGGTGGGTCAACGTTGACCGGACATCTAGTGTTGGGAAGTCCAAGTGGGTCAAAGTTGACCGGACACATGACATAAGACGGTAAGTCTAACTGGGTCAAGGATGACTAGACACTTGGCACTTGATGAAAAGTCCAAGTGGGCCAAAGGTTTGACCGAACACTTAGTGACAAGTCCTAGCAGGTCACGGTTGACCAGATGCTAGGCACGAGGAGTCCTAACAGGTCACGGTTGACTGGATGTTGGGTTTGACTTGAGTGAGTCAAGTCATGTTTGGGTTTGACTTGATTGAGCAAGTCAAAGCCTGACCAATCGATCAGTTGATCGATTGGCCAGCCTTTTCTCGCGATTTTCGCGAATGCACAGAATGCTGTTAGATCGATCAGCTGATCGATCCAGCCTCTCCCAATCGATCAATTAATCGATTATGTTGTAGTTTTCTCACGGCGCGTTAGAGAACAAAAGGCCTTGCAATTGATCAGCTGATCGATTGCGGCAACCAATCAATCAGTTGATTCGATTGGTTTGTGACCATTGTGACACGCAGGTTCAAAAGGGTGATGCGGCTGTGAGCACAATTGTCTTCTCCTCCACCTCTCCTCTTCGACGAGTTTTTCGGTGATTCTTGAAGATTTCTCAAGTGAGGTGTTGCTGCATCTTTGAGTCTTCAAAGGGTGATCACAAGCAACTCAAGATCAAGCAAGAAGAAAGTTTTCATTTATATCTGTGTATTTCATTCTTGTTTTGAGTTGTATTTGCGGGAGAGTTTGTGCGAGGCTTCTTCGCCTCCGATAGTTACTAAAAAGGAGATTTTTCTTATTGGAGGGTGTGTGTGTCGTGCAGATCCTTGGGTTAGTCACCTCTTCTTGAGGTGGATACCAAGTAAAATATTTGTGTTAACATTTGTTAGTTTGTGTCGAGTATTTCCGCTGCACATCTTTATCGACAAAGCGAATGGAGTCATTCACCCCCCCCCCATCTAGCTCTAGAATCGGTCCTAACAATGGCTTCCACTCAAATTCTTGTATTCTTAAGTCCTTGCACACTCAGACATAAGGCATCAAATACATAGGGTCTAACATAACTAAGTTGATCACATCAAAACTAACTCGGGGTACTTACATCTCTTACATAGCCCCTCTAGGACTGTTGAGCACCAAGTGTCTGGTCAACCTTTGACCAACATAGACTTTTCTCTTGCCTAGCCCCTCTAGGACTTCCGTTGACAAGTTTTCAACTAAGTCTTCTATTACCTAGCTCTACTAAGACTTCCATTGCTTAGTTGTCAACTAGGTATTCACTGTCTAGCCCCACTAGAACTTTCACTGCCAAATTTTAACTAGGTATTCACTGCCTAGCTTTGTTAGGACTTCTACTGCCTAGTTCCCAACTAAGTCTTCATCTAGGACTTCCACTGCCTAGTTCCCAACTAGGTATTCATTGCCTAGCTCCGGTAGGACTTCCACTGCCTAATTCCCAACTAAGTCTTCTCCGCCACCTAAAGTCTAGTTAGGACTTTCCGTTGTCTAACTTTTAGTTATGACTTCTCGTTGCCTAACCTCCAGTTAGGAGTTTTGAATGCCTAACATTCAATTAGGACTTTTCCAAATAAGTATCCAGTCACCCATTGACCTGCTTGACTTCTCTCTTATATATTGTCAAACATCAAAACACAAGCTCGAGTCAACTAAAGCTAAGTCAAACTAGTCAACATCCACTATCTATTTTAGTCCTTTGGAGAAATAGCAATGTATTTACATGACAAAGATATTCTTTAGAATGTTAAAGAAACTCAATGCCAAAAAAAAAAAAATCAAGCAGGATCCAAATCTCAAATATGAAATTCCTAATTAAGGACTACACTAGTAATAAACTCTTATTAAAATATCATCTACTTAAATAAAGAAAATTATCATAGAACTAGCATTACACATAGAATAGAAAAGAGTTGACCTTTGAACTAGAGAACTCCTGAGTGTGCAACTAATTGGATGATGATAAAATAATTGGCAAGATGCTTCTAAAAATCATATACAGATTTCTTAACTTGACAAACATATATTGGAAGTAACATAAGAATAACCCTAACTAGTAATTCCATAAAAAGGGTTTTCTCAAGATGATTATAAGAAAGATATTGAAAATATCAAGTTGTCACATTGGTTAGTTAGAAATAACAATTAAAGGTAGTTGTAGTCTAATAGTTGAAATTTAATGATTGAACGGAAGATATTAGTGAAGTAAATATTTAGTTGTTGACTAAATCCTTCAGCCGTAATTAGACAAGCTTTGTGGCATTAAAGAGAATTATCATAACAATACTTGAGGTGTAAACCACATTTGATGCTCAAAACATTCATAGATTAAGTGTGAGGAAATAAAGTCCATGTTCCATTAAAAAGGATAATATCAATATTTGTAGTCATTATGTAGGACCTGATTTAAATTATATGATAAACACTTGTCAATTGCAATCAATTTTGAATTTTATCATAACTATTTTTTTTTTTTTTTTTTTTGTCATCATCCATGCAAATCCTATGGAGGTGATAAACATCTAGTTTTGTTGCCAAAATGCTAAATGGTCATCTTGTTAATGGTTTGATGAAAATATCAACAATTTAATGGTGTGGAGATACAGAAAAAAAAACAATTAACAATTTATCACACGTTCCCAAATAAAGTATATATAAAAAAATGAATTTGCATGAAAGATAGAATTTACAACAAGATGTGCCATTATAATATTGCCACTTCAAATTGTAGGTGATGTGATGGTGCACAAATGTAGCTCAAAAAGAAAAATTGGAGTCAATTGACCGTGGATATTGTTATGAGTGCATGAATCGAAGCACAAGAACAACAAAGAAACAATACCAAAAATAAGCTTTAGGGCAACAACACACTGGAAATAAAATGATAAGGTTTTTCTACAACAGATCATTCCACTAGAAGTAGATACAATCAAGGAATTCGTTTGAAGTCGTCACAAAAATAGTTGACTAGGTAAGTAATCAGTCAATTAGTCAGATGCAGAACAATAGGTTGCTAGTAGATCATAAAAGTAATAAGAAGGAAAGCAAGGGAAGCTTTTGGCCTCCAAGATAAGAGCTACTGCACATGAATGAAAGCTGGCGAAATCAAGTGATCAAAGCAAAGCCAAAAGAAGAGTTCCAATCTTGTATTATCTCCATTTTGTATTCTTATTTCATTACTTCATTATCTTCTTGTTTTCACTATAAGCCAAGTTGTAAGAGATTTCTTCACCTCCAAAGGATTTTTAAAAGAACAAAAAACATAAAGAAGTGTCTAGGAGGGGTGACTCACTGGCATATTATAGGTTATGGAATAGGAATCAAGGGTATAAATGCTAGCATTGCGTGAGTTTGTTAGGAATCATTTGTACAAATAAATGAAGGGTACTAACTTTAATTGTAGACTCATGCAAACAAGCTTAATGACAGTCTATTCAACCTCCCCCCTCCCCTCCATTCGATCATATGAAAAACACTATATATGTTATTTCAGTCTAAAGCAAACTAAATAAATAATTTTAGTTTGGTTTTAGCTCCACTTTGTAAATTTGTTAGGTTTGCTTTAGTTTCTAAAAAAGAAAAATAAAATTTCAATTTTGTTTGATTTGTTTTGAATCGAATGACATTCAATCCTTAATATCCTTTAGAAGGCTCAAGGGAATTGTTAGCAATCTTACCACATAATTGTTGAAGATTCAAATCATATGGATGGATTAATATATGCTACATGCTTGGATAGACTCGCTTATAATACATCTTGTTTCTTTATGTTTGCACCAACGAAACATTTAGATTTCTTTACTAGTTCAATGTGGTAAAACCCGGCAAAAATTGCCTCGACCTAGTTATACTTTTTGAATAAAATTTACTTAAATGCTGGATACTAATTATATTGACATTATTGTTCTTTTAAATTAGAACAAATCTTTTTTTAATAGAATTATAAACCATCCATTTTTAATTTTTCTTGAAAAAAGTGTTGGAAAAATGTGAATGGAAAGTAGTGGAATAGATAAGGAAACTTCATTGTGCATGAGACTTTAGTCTCACATTGGAAGTTACAAGTTCTGATAGTTGGTTTATAGTGTTTCACAAATATGCATGTTGTGAACAAATGATAGAGAGAGACTCTCTCTCATGTGTAGGTTCGCAGGGAGAAAATCTAGGGCCCGGATTTGTCCTGAACCAAGTTGGCTCGTGTGCGAGCACAACCTACCCAAATTCAACCTCACAGCACTACAGAGGTAGGCGAATCTATTTTAAGGAGACTACATTGAACACATACCTCGGCTACTCGATTTTTGAACCCTCAGAAACCCACTCAGCGCCCGGTCGATACTTGGCACCTGGTCGGCACTCGATGCTAGGTCGGCATTTTACGTCAGGTCAGCACTCGACACCCGGTCGGCTCTTGGAACCCTGTCGGCACTCGGCAATCAAACTCAGCAGTCAGAATCCGTTTAGTACTTGGCAGAAACCAACCCCGCTGGCAGTCTGAGATTATCTGCTCAGGTCATTTCGACAGATAAATTAAATTTGATTTAATGTAATTTTAATTTGGTTAATTTCTCAAAATTTTTGACAAATTGTCCAACAAAAGGTACCCTTCGTAATCGATTTTTTTGCTAATTTTGTTATTCTAAATTGTTGCACCTTCACATGTCTATCTAAAAAAAAAATCAGATCAATCATTCAATCAGTCTAACATGCATACACCTAAGCAAGCTAACATAGCAGAGTTATAAATTTAAAATAAAATAAAATAATAGAGAGAAAAGTGACTAGGATCGTATTAGGGTTGGTAGAGGGGTATTAATATGGGCAAATTGACCTAAAATCCCGATGTTCAATTTTATTATCAGTCTTTTATATTAGAGAATATTTATTTTAACTCTCTAATCCACACCAATTTTTCTAATTCATTACTTGTGCATATATTTTGAGGGACTATTATAAAATATTGCTATAAAAAGTTTAAAAGAATGTATCATTTATCTAAAAAAAAGGTATAATTCCTTATAAATTCAGCGTCATTTAAACTTAAATCTAGTACACTACACTACTTATGCACATAATTTTTAAGTACGTGGTAAAATATAGGTACAAGAAGTCCATAATAAAGTAAACTCCTTCTAAATTCAACACCATTTAACCTAAAATCTAGCACACTACCGGTGCACATATTTTTTAGATATGTGACAAAATATAGGTACAAAAAGTTCATAATGAGGTATAATTTCTTCTAAATTCAGCATCATTTAAACTAAAATCTAGTATATTTTATATCCAATTGAGCACTATCTATAATACGTCGATCAACATCATCTATATGTATGAATATGTAGTATATATGTAAGTTCATAATCCACTTTATTAGGTATAAAATATCTAAAATTAAGTATATATATAGTTTAATTGAGTATTATTGTATAAAATTGTGCACAGATAGTATATTAGGTAAATTGGTATGAATTATAGAGTTGAAATAAATATTTTTTGACATAAGGATGGATGATAAAGTTAAAACATTGCATGAGATTTTAGAGCAATTTGTTGTATAAATAACACCCTTTAATTTTTAAAGGGTTTAATGGAATTTTGACAATGGAAATAAAATATTTAAAATAAGTTTAAATCAGAGTTATGAAAAAAATATGGACATGATAAGTAATAAATTAATGTAGTTCAAAACCCTATGTTTCTACTCCACTATCTATTAATTTGTTAGGTAAATCACCCCAACAATCCCACTAATTTTCTCCTTTCTTGACACTTTTCCTGTGCCATTTATAAATTTGGCACACAAATATGATTCAAATAAAGTTCAGATGCCAAAAATGAATAGGCAAGCAAAGTAATAGTTCAAATCAAAATAACAATAAAAAACCCATATACTGAGCTGCTGAAGCACTTGTTGCCTGAAGACGCTTTGCAATGAAGAACCTTTGTGATTTCTTGATTTTCTAACGATCAGATGAATGAATTGAGAATTTCCTTCGAGGCCCTTTATATAGAGCTTTTTAGGTGATCCGGTCAGCTAGAACCCTTATTCCGCCGCTTGAATGAAGAATTATCTGGTAACTATTCCTAATTGATTATCCTCTTTTCGGTCATCCGTATCCCATTCTTAGTCAACCAAAATCTTTCCAATCATTTGGGAAGGCTTCCCGGTTGCCCAGAGTGTGCACAACATAGATTTATCCATTCAGGTAAGTAGTAATTTCCATGTTGAAGTCTTGATGGGTCAACGGTGTTGTTAGGCGTGTATAGTTCCGATGGATATAGATTAATCGGGTATTAGGCAAAGAAAATTTTGATAGATTGAGGTTAACTAAATATCAAATAAGATGAAAATTTAGCTTTGAAAAAAGAATGAAGCAAAGAAACTTTTGATAGATTGAGGTTAACTAAATATCAAATAAGATGAAAATTTAGCTTTGAAAAAAGAATGAAATAGAGGTCTCAGTCAATTGCTAGGTATTAGCAATTGACTAGTAAAGCCTAAATGGGGGATTGATGGTGGTCAAACTAAGTCGGTAAGAGCCATTTCTATAGGTAAAATGGTTAGATTAGATAGAGTAGTTGATTGATGGAAGTTCGTAGCCGGCTGATAGGAAGAAATCAACCCAACAACAACCCTACAAAAGAGGGTTTCGAGGAACTTTGAAAGGGTTGGTTCTTGAGGATTTGGGGATAAAATACTGCTTCACTTCCTACAATGAAAAGGCAATCCAAAGCAATAAAAAACTATCCAAAGAAAAGTTTTCATTAGTAAAGTTGTTTTACCTTCATTTGTATTTGTATTTTGGGTTCTTGTTGTATTGTTTGTAAGAAACAGGTTGCAAGTGACTGTTGATGCTGAAAGCACTAGATAATCGAACCAGGTTTTGATAATGGCAAAAGGTTTAAAGTTAAGTTGTGTTATTGATCTAATAAGTTTGGCTGAGTGTGCAGGAAAGTCCTGAGTGAGCTTAAACAAGGTAAAAGTCCTAGTGTATTGTAGACAGGTGGAAAGCCCTAGTTTCGGGTAGGAAATAAAGTCCTAGTCCGAGGGACTAGGTGGAAAGTCTTGGCAGGTAGAGGACGTCAGGCATAAAATCGTAGGGTCGAGGATACTAGGTGGAAGTCCTAGAGGTCGCAAATATCAGGCAGGAAATCCTAGTGTCGTCGACACTAGGTGGAAGTCTTGAAGTCTCGGATGTTAAACAAAAGTCTAAACGGTCTGGAGGACTGACTTGACAATAGATAAACTATCCTGAGAGGAGTAGGTGAGAACTCATTTCCTGACGAGGGAACAGTAAGCGTCGGTTTGACCTAGGATTTCACTGAAAATCTGAAAGTCAGAACCGGACAGTTCCGAGACTGTCAAACTTAATAATAATATTATATTTTATTTGTACTAACTCTATGGTGCAGAAAATCGAAGCTGGACACTGGCTGGAAAAATAGATTACAGGCGTCCAGACCAGCCCGGGTGTCATGGTTAGGGTGACCTCAGTGCGGTTGTGGCTGAGGTGTCACACTTCGGTTGATCAATACACGTCAATGGTCTAGGTGCCCAGACTAGTCCGAGCACCCTGGCATAGATAAAACTTATTGGATCAAGTTTTGACAAGAAAATGTCACGTCAGCCCTCGTGGGGGCGCCCGGACCAGGTCCAAGCGCCCGAGAGAGGGCTATAAAAAGGGTTTCCACCAACTATTTCAGAAGACTATGCTCTACGACTTTCTCTTCTATGCGCTACTCGAAAGACGCCTCTACAACGCCGTAACGCTGATCCGATGACCAAAGCTCAATATCACCATTCCGCATTGTCATCACTATAAAGTTTATTTTTGCTACACTTAATTGTATACTTCTTTTGTAATACTCGGATTTGTTAGTGAATTATCCAACGAAAGCACTCTCACATGTGGGCCTTAGAGTAAGAGTCGCCACAAGCTCCGAACCAAGTAAAAACCTTGGTGTCTATGTTCTTTCTTTTCTTTCTTATTTTCTGTTGTGTTTCAACTCGATAAGTTTTACGCCTTTTTCATTTTTGCATATTCATCTTTTCACCATTAGTTGAAATTGACACAACTATCTACTTTGAAAATTTGTCTTTATTTTTTTATTATTTAATTATTTTTTCAAAGTTGGTGCAACACCACTCGAGTTATGTATCTCTTCTCACATACTACTGATCCAAGACTAAGTCTTGGTATATCTTTCTTTTCATTTTTTGTGTGAGATCTTTTCAAATGGCCCGTCAAGAAGGCTACCGTACCACCCGCCCGTCTCTTTTCTTTGGCAAGGATTTTGGTTACTGGAAGAGCCGAATGGAGTACCACTTGAAGATACAAGTGGAAATGTTGATCATTATCTAAATCGGGTTCATATTTTCCACTGAAAGTGGAGCCCTCATCCCTATGACAAGTGGGACACACAACAAAGATAAAGATTGAGGTAGACACCAAGGCTACACAGACTCTCCAATATGGATTGACCAAAGAAGAGCTGAACCGGGTCGGTCCATTCAACAATGCCAAAGAGTTGTGGTAAAAGTTAATCGAACAATACGAAGAAACCTCCGATGCAAAGGTAAGTAAACACGTTCTCATTTTAAATAAACTATACAACATTAAAATGTAGGATGGTAAATCAACAAGCCAACTCCATGCATGCATACAAGATCTTCTCAATAGTCTTCATGCAATCAGACAAAGGTGGAGAACTGCGACATCATAAGATACGCATTAAATGCTTTTCTGAGGAATACATTGTGGGCATCGATAGTAGATGCCTACAAAGTATCCAAGGATCTTTTAACTATTAGATTAGATTAACTCTTCTCTGAATTTGAGTTACATGAACATATTAATGCACTTCCAGTCAAAAAAACTATCGCTTTTGATATGGATGATAACGAGGGCGAAAAATATAGAGAATGGTGTGGCTACCAGCTCGGATGTGAAAAAGCTGACATCGTGTGACATCACCTTGGGCAGAAAGCGCCCAAGGTCCCTCTCGAGTAAAAGCTCCTGAGATCCACCTCAGGGGTTGTCATAGGCAAATTCCACCTAGCCTCCCCGGGAATTCCAGTACATATAGAAATAAACAATAATATGCATTTATGACGAACCGTTACACATGATAAAGAGTCATGATTGAGCCAATTAAATAGTAAATTAAGGCTATAACGCCTAAATGGATAAATGTGTAAACGTGGGTTCATAAATGCGGAAACAGTTACACGTGTACCCCACGTCTCTACCACGAATATAAGGAAGAGAACATGCAATGTGGTAACTTCTTATGAACCCTAATTTTTGGACCCAACTCTTGATCTCTTTCTAACTTGAGCGTCGGAGGGGCAGACGCCGGAATTCTTCTGGTGTCCCCTTAACGCTGGTGTTATTCTTCTCAGGGTGCTTCATCTCTTTCAAGACATCGTCATCGGCTGACCTGTCGTCTCCGGTCGTCCAAGCAGTTCTCTCCGGAAAAATTTGGTGTTGTCTGTGGGAAATATCTTCCTCTGAGAAGAGAACTAGAGAGAAAATTGAGATGACAGACTCCACAGGACAACCGATCATCTTAACGAAGGAGGAGTTAGAAGCCCTAGTTGCTAATGTTGTAAATAAAGTGTTGGAAGAACAAAAATAGGCTATGGAAGCAAGTCTCCCAAAAGATCCGGCAATCCCATTGAAGACTCCAAGAGTTGTTGTTTCATCAATACGCAAGACCTCTCTCGCCACTAGGAGCACCAATGAAAGTGCCACCGGCACTCCTTGCCTATAGAGAACCTGCCAACACCGTAGCTTCCAGTGCCTCTCGTAAAGAGGAGGTACACAAGAAGTATGATCCAGCAAAGGCGACACTAGAACAAACATTGTCTCCTTTCACACCCAGCATCCTGATAGATCCCATGTCTAAGCATTGGAGGAGACCTAAGATCGGCGAATATAATGGGAAAACCGATCCCGAAGATCATATGAGCCGATATGAGAATGAGACATTGATGCCTGAATACACCGACGGTGTCAAATGCAAGGTACTCTTGAATACCTTGGCCAGAGACGCTCAAAGATGGTTCAACAGACTCCCCATGGGGTCAATCTATTTATTCGAGGAGTTCAAAACCGCCTTCCTCCATCATTTCGCCAGTAGCAGGTGACATTAGAAGATGGTGCCCAATTTATTTACCCTCAAGTAGAGGAACAAAGAGTCGCTCAAAGAATACATTCAGCGGTTCAATCGAATGATATAAGACGTGCTAGTGGCCACATCTAAAATCCTGGTCAACGTCTTCACTCAGGGATTGGTAGAAGGTGATTTCTTCAGATATTTGGTGATGAATCCTCCTGCTAATTACGATGATTTGCTTGGCCGATCAGTTAGGCACATCAATCTGGAGGAAGTACAACATGCTCGCCGGAAAGAAGCTGACAGTTCAACCACTTTAACCCCCGTCATGATCAGAAAGGCGAGAACCACCAGCGCCGGCTAAAAATCCAGATTCGATGATCGACAAGGGCTACTAGGGTAAGAGTGGTAAAAAAGTAGAGACGGTGGACACTGAAGCGCCACCAAAACTTGAAAAATATTACGAATATCATCGCAATACTACACACTTTACAGAAGAGTGTTATACATTGAAGAATATAGCCAAGAAGAAGACTCAAGGGCAGACAAGGAAAAAGCCCTATTGGAAGGGAGAAGCTAGACCTTATACAAGAAACCAATCACCTCCATCTCCCCGAAGGGGCCGTTCTCCTAGAAGAGATCGATCCACAGAAGAACGAGCAAGGAAGCGTGCTCGATCATCATCTCCTCCCAGAACAAGGGAGGATGTGTTTCAACATTCAGCCTCCCCTCAACGGGACCTAGCGAAGGGGAAGGCTCCTACACGAGGTCCTCCATTTGGCCATGTGGGGATGATTTCTGGAGGCTCTACAAGTGGTGACTCTAATAGGTCAAGAAAAGCTCATATTCGGCGATTAGAGAGTTATGCTATAGGAACCAATGTAGAGAGGCGCCAGGGGCCGATCATTTTTTTCAGCCCAGAAGATTTAGAGAGCATGGAGGCACCCCCACAAAGACGCTCTGGTAATTCTCACTTGCATAGCTAACTATGATGTTGAGCGTGTATTTGTTGATACAGGTAGCTCAGTGAACATCATCTATAAAGTTGCACTGGATCAAATGCAAATCTGGGAAAGCAAGTTGCAACCAGTGGCCACTCCCTTATTCGGTTTCACTGGACATAGGATTCTGCCAATATGGCAGATAATCCTTTCTCTATCCTTGGGAGATGATACTCTCTTAAGGACATAAAGAACTGTCTACTTGGTGGTGGATGCCTCATCTTTCTACAATGCTATCCTCGAGCGATCAACACTGGGATTATTCCAAGCTGTGGTATCAACCTACCACAAGAAGATCAAGTTCCGGTGACAGAGCAAGTCGTCGAGGTCAAAGGAAATCAGCTGATCTCGAGACACTGTTACAATGGGGAGATTAGGGTAGATGCTCGGAAGAGCCAGAGAGTAGAAGAAACTCTGCAGATTGAGATAATTGATACCCAAGAAGAAAGCAAAGCTGGAGAAGAACGCCGAGCAGTAGAACATGAAGAGGTACAAATACACCCTAACTTCTCAAGGGGGGTGACTCGTATCGCTGCCGCACTAGAGCTAGAGCTTCGAAAAAGGCTAATCGACTATTTGATCAGCCATCATGATGTATTTGCCTGGGCATCTAATGAAATCTAAGGTGTACCTCCCACACTCGCTATGCACAAGCTGCACATTCTACCGGGTTCCCGACCCGTGAGGCAGAGACGAAGAAACTTTGCTCCTG
>JBAMIE010000055.1:5377953-5394604 GCA_037177295.1 Kaempferia parviflora
AGGAGCGAGTTTGGGATATCAAGGGTTCTGCGGAGAAAAAAATCTGCTAGAAGACTGCGTGCATGAGAAAAGAGAGGCGCGTGAGAAGAGAAGATACGGAAAGGTAAAGTTATCAATTTACCTGTTGAAAAGAATTATATTTCAATTCCCTTGTCAATTCACACTTAAAGAGGTGTGAATTAATTTGAGGGGTTAATAGGGAATTGAAATTCAATTCCCTACTAATTTTTTGATGAAAATTTATACCAAACCATGAAATTGAATTCCAATTTTTGATGGAATTCAATTCCATGGGACACCAAACAGGGTGTAAAGGGAGGTAAATTATATGACCAATTTATAGCTAACCGCCAAATAACTAGAGGATGAGAGAGCCCGAGCAATGACCCATACATGAGAGAGGATAATAATTTGCCTACTCATTAGGAATGGATCCAGATAGAAATCTGACTACTAATGATTTATAATAATAATAATAATAATAATATCTCATACACAAGGGGCAGGTGGAGGTTCATTTATGTGGTCAAAGGTGATGCGCTCGCCTTCAGTATTCTCGTCAATTCGTCCCTGAGCCAACATGAAGAAGGTAAATCACGGGTGACTAGTGACTACTAGCCATTAGTGTAAGTCGGCAAGGCATGGGGGAGACCATGCTCGAACACACCGAGTTTCGACCCCAAGACCTCATGTGACAACCTCCCATGTTTTAATTACCGTACCATCCTGAGGGGACAAGGTGAAGGTTCCTTCAGCGCCCCTCGCCAACCCGTCCCTAGACCAACACGGAGGAGGTAAATCACGGGTGGCTACTAGCCATTATTATAAATGATTAAGACATGTGAGAGGTATATACTTGGACGCACTAAATTTCGACCTCATAATTTTATGTGATAATCTTATCTTAACTATCGTATCGGTACCGCCCCGAGGGGACAAGGTGAAGGTTCACTTATGTGACAAAAAAAAGGCGAATCGTTCGCCCCCAGCGCCCTCGCCGACCCGTCCCAGAGCCAACACGGAGGAGGTAAACCACGGGTGACTACTAGCCATAAGTGCAAATGGTTAAGACATGGGGGAGGTATATGCTCGAGCGTGCCGAATTTTTGATGAATCATTCAAGCATCATTACACTAGAGACATTTATTCTTGATGACTCACATTTGGAGTATGATCAAGTATTAATAAAAAATATTTTGCATGTTTAACTTTTACAATGATTACCATTTTCACTTTTTTTTGCCAAAATTTTTATCAATCAATTCTGAATTTTTGGATTAAAACATGTATATTAAGATTCCCTTGATTTCTTAAGAAACAAAAACTATCTACTTTTTTTTGACTCATTTCTATTAAGTAATCTCATAGTTTTTGACATATGTTATTACAATTTCTAGGATCCTCCAAATTTAGAGTCAAATTTAATTTTTCATGTTGAGAGTCTTCTTCTAAGTTTTCATTTGTTTCAACCAAATTTTAAGCCTAAATTAATTCTTCATTTTCATAGTGACTTTGTTCTTCAATCACTAAATTATCTCCTAATTCTCTTCTTTCTCTTCTGCTACTTCTAATAAAATATTTGTTAATATCACTAACTTGACTTTGAATTAATGCTATTATAAAACATAAATTGACTTGACCAAGATAACACGATATATTATCTTTTTGATGCCACACTAAATTACAATTTGTAGGTATATTTTTCTATATTTTGAGAAAATATATAAATATTTTTCATAGTCTAAATAAGGGCTAATCATTCTCTAAAAATATATATTATATTAAAAGACTAATTGGGATGAAACTATATAGGAAGTCAGGAACATATTCAATCAGGTTTTGATGCTAATTCAATCGAAGAACAAGTAATTGTATGCACATCCAAAAAGGCATTACAATAATAATTTCACGCTGAAAAAAAAAATTTATTTATTAAACAGTAAAGACTTTTTTTTAAAGAGCAAAGTTTAATTGGGCATATGTAGCTTATAAGCAAAAAAGGGCTCGCCCAAGGCTGTGATGGCCATGACACTATGATAGCGGACAAGATAGCCGAGGCTGGGGCTAATGCGGTGGCTGCAGGCAGTGATAAGGTGGCAACCACCACGCGATTATGTTGCAGTTTGCATGAGCGGCCGACGTTGCATGGGATAGCCACCATGTCGCACGATTAAGTCACGTGAGAGGACATTGGACACTGGCCCGCATCACGTGCAACAACCACTATGAGAATTGGTGAGATTAGGTCATGCGAACGACTGTCGCTGCGTAAATAAGACGCAATTGGTGTCGCGTGATGCAGGACGAAGAAGAAGGTTGGAGAAGAAGATTAGAAATATCTTTTGTTCGGTGGATCTGTGCCTTGGTGGAAAGAATGTCGAAAAATAAATCACATGCAAAGAAGAGTCATGCATCGATGCATGCCTCTATGATGTGAGAATAGGATTTAGTAGTCATTTAGGGTCTGTCTTTTTTTTTTTTTAATTTTTTTGTATAATTAAAAAAAATCATGCTTATTCCTAGGTCGGGCACTGAGGCAGTTGCCTCCCTAACCTTTGGAAGATCAGGCTCTACCTAACATAGTCTACAATTATTATTATTATTATTTTTATCAATTTTGTTGTATTTTAGTGCATAAATGAATATAATTTTAAAAATATCATAGGTGTAGAAATATGACATGTAAAAATTAAAAAGACATCCTAAATTATGTAAATCATAAAACGAATATAATTTTTTTAAAAATAAAAAATACGTCCCATCAGATATTTTATCCATAGATTACTCTTACTTCCAGTGTTATTGCAGTATCTAAGATTAGTTGCTATAATGTTTAGAATCTAATCAATAGCTACTATAATGTATATAAACTAATTTGTAATTGCTACACTGTATAACACTTAATATAATACTGTCGTAGTATTGTAATAACTAACTAGTAACTTTTATAATTATTTTAAACTAATTTTGACTAATTTAAAATAATTTTAATAAAATTTAAATAATTATAACTAAGTTGATAAAGAGTATTTTAATATGATTATGTTCAAAACTTAGAATTTATGGTTTAGATTTAAGATTTAACTAAAATAGTGCTTTTTACACATTAAGGAAGCTACAAATAGATGCTATACAATTATAGTTAAAACCTAAACCTTAAAATTCAAAATCTTGAACTTTAAATTATAAACTCTAAATACTATTATATCAAAATACTTTTTATTAAGTTAATTAAAATTATTTAAATTTCATCAAAATTATTTTAAATTGATCAAGATCGTTTTAAAATAGTTGTAGGTAACCGCTATACAATTATAGAAATTAATAAATAACTGTTACAATACTACAATAGTATTATATTATATGTTACATATTGTAAAGCTATAGAGTAACTTCTATATTTCGCAAAACATATAGAGTAACTTCTATATGGCGAGAACATAAATGGTAAATACATGATAGTTTGCCTATAGTGGGTAGAGTTCGTGTCCCAATGAATGCATCGACTATGTTTATCCCGCCATGCACTTAACACCGATGTTTCTGATAAACCTGATTTCATCGATGTGGGACCTAACTACTCGATAATTTCTATAACAATACTGAAAAAAATGAGATTTTGAGACAAAAATATTGGATGAGGGGTGTTTTCCACATTTTTAAATAAAAAATAATTCTTGTCATGATTCACATAATTTATGATATTTTTAAAAAATTTTATCCATATAATATACAATTGTGAAGTAAATTGACCACATTGGCTACGGTGAAGTTTAATGACATCAACTTGTCACCGGGTCATAATTTCTCTTCATAGTATTTCTCTCTCCTCCCCTAATAATAAAAATGAATATCTAAATTTAATAGAGTATCTCCTCCACCCTTTTCTAATTTAGATAGAATCAAATGACTAAAATACATTTTGATGGTATTTTTTCTCCTTATTTTATTTTTGCGGTTTATCTTTTTCAAAAAAATCGTGGACCGACGGTGAACCGAGAATTGAGCCAGGCCCATGATGAAGGGAGCAGGTCGTGCTCAAGTCGGGGGACCCCACAACCGCCACGAGGATTGCTTTCCAATTTCCCCAGCCGCTATACATTCTAGGCGGTTGCTCTGGCGAGCTCAAATCTCCTGCTAATTACTTCTCCCGCCAGTTCAAGCGTAAATGGAGCAGGATCTCCTGAAATCGTCGCTCTTCTTCACCGATCAGCGCCTTTGCTCGGCGGAAATCCTCTCTCCTTGCCAGGTTTTTAGATCGAACGTCTCGCTCGTCTTTATCTTCTTCTTCTTCAACATTTCGATGCTTTTTCTTCTATCCTTGTCCTTCTAGACGCGTTTCTCGGACGGTGAATCTAGGTTTTCCTTGCAATCATCTGCAGGTGCGAGCACGAATCGAAGTCGCTGTCCTCAATTTCCTGAAAACCCTCACCGCTCCCAACCCAGCCGTATCCAATCTCGCACTGGTATGTCTCTTTCTCGATCTGCAAGCTCGCGAAGGGTTTAGGGTTTTCCCTTTGATTTTGGATTCGTTTCTTGATGTTACAATTAAACCCCGATTTCGTTATTATGGTTTTCGTCGTGTTTGCTGTGGCTATACGTCGTTTATTTTGAGTGATTTGGGATCACAGTTCGCTCACTGATTACCCCATCTGATGTGATAGATTAACAGGAAATCTGAAAACAGCGGGCTCCGTCAAGGGTTCTTGAGTGAGGTCTCATCAGTCTATCTGTCGCACTCTGTTTGCACAAGATCTTTCATGAGAGTAAAGGACGCAAAACCTTTCACAAGAGGTATAGTTTCTGTAATTAACTCCAAACATCTCGCACGATACACATAGCATGGATTTGTTGTGCTTATTGAGTTTCTCCTGCAGTATGGATGGTCATGGCGATGTGCTTCCGCATTGTTGGGGAGGGGAAGCTTGTCACGCAAAGAGAACTTTTCTATAAGCTTCTTTGTGACTCACCTGACTATTTCACATCTCAGAATCAAGTCAACAGAGCAGTGCAAGGTCACCGTGTTCTACCACCCATATTGGTATTGAGTATTAACTGTAATCTAAGTTTACTTTGCGCGCCTAGTTTCTCAACTCTCCAATAATTGTTGCAGATGTTGTTGCATTGCTCCAGTGCACTCGACATAGTCTAGGTATCATGGCTTCTAGCAAAGGTGCAGTTGTTGGGAGATTGCTCTTAGAGGTGCAGCTCTACAATTTTTTGTTTCAAGTAATCCAGATTTATGTTTCAAGTTTATATTACCTGTGTCATGTATGATGTGGCATTCACCTTTTAGGTGAATGCTATCCACTTATTAAATGAACATTGGAAGAGCAGTGTTGTCTTTTTCCCTTTCTTTTGATTTATCTAAACTACTTGATTGCTGATATATTGTATGTTAATAGGAGCCTGGCGAACAGAATGTTGACTGTTCCATGCTTGGACAAGCTGGCTATGCTATAACCGGAGACCTTTATGCATTGAACAGATTTGTCCTTAATTCTGATGCTAGATATATCATCATAGTAGAGAAGGTAAACCGAGGCCTTTTACTAATTATGGTGATAAATCCTCTCAATTCCACTAATATTATTTAATTGATTAGGATGCTATATTTCAGCGATTGGCAGAAGACCGGTTCTTCAACCAAATCCCATCTATTATAATCACTGCTAAAGGATACCCTGACATTGCTACAAGGTTGATGCGCATTAATTAATTCAGTATGATTTTCTGTCCTAAGTTTGAGTTGTTGGACCACCTCAATCAAATAGTATGCATTATTTAGACACTGCTAAGGGTATCCTGGTACTGGAAAAGGTAAACGTAAGTGTTAATTCTATATGATTATTCTCGTCTTCTATATGGGAAGAGTTGTTGGAACTTAGGAGACCTGAGTTATTGAAGACTAGGTGCAAAGATTCCATTTAACTGGGTTGTCTTTATATGTCATTGGCTGTTTGGGCATGCTTGTGCCGTTATTAGATAAATGATGTGCAGAGCATTTTGAAGCCAGCACAAAACACTACACCTATATCATGTTTTATTTGTTTGAGTTGGCTGCATATCAAAATGTGACTGTGTGAGATCAGGGAAAAAAGTTGTGGATTCTTCGATAGAAGCTTTTGAAACAGTTCAAAAACCTTTCTGAGTGATACCTTTAATGTTATATAAAGTAAACCTGTAGTTTTTTTTCAGATAAAGTTGCCTAGAGTTTTGGACATTTGTAATTGTGATGGTATAGCTGATTTAGTTATACCCTTAGAACTCTGATTCATATGCATATTGGTCAAAAGAAAGGCAATAAACTTAGCACATTGGAAGAACAAATTTATGTAAATCCCTTTTGATATGTAGACTTGAGGAAGATTCAATTTCACCATAGATATTATACAGAGTTGCTCCTTAAACTGGTCTAATTCTTTAAAGACTCCTAAATTATAGGCTTTGCACATTTTGTATTGCAGTGACTTAGGATGCTAAGTGCTTTTGTCACACAGTTACTCCATTGCATCTAATGTGTAGCCTCAAACGCTGACTTAATTTGCAGTAACTCGGGTAACTCTTATAGAAAAGTGAAGAAAACAAGAGTAAAAAGTGAGCTAGAACACTTAAGCCTAAAAGGTGTTTATGCCTTTATTAGATTCAGAAAAAAAAAAATCCAAAGTAGGGTAAGGGGTGCTTTAATAGAGCAAGAATTATTCTAAGATGTAATCAAATGCTTGAGAAGAAATCCCTGTCCCAAAACATTTTTTTTTTTCATTTTTGATTTGCGACATTGCTGGCCACCTTCATGCATTGGGTGCCTATGCCGCTCACGCCCACCGAGTGTTATGTGATGTCTCACCCTGTTGTTGAGCAGCCTCCTCTATTGGGATCTCGCCGGCTGCTGTTGTGGTCTGGTTGTGAGCCAAAATTGCCTATCAGCCAGTATTTGTTGTCCTTTCTGTTGCCTTTGTTTGTGCCATTGTTGCTGCTCACATGTATCTTCATCAGTGGAAAAAGGTCTAGGCCCTCCCATTGAGTTGCCTCAAAATAGTGATCCCTCTTCCTTCTTTTTTGAGTATGCCGCCCCCCCTTTAACAACTACAATTGCATAGTGGTTGTATCACCTTGTGAAATCATTGTGCTAGTCCTTATTTTGAACATGTTTATGTTTCCAGTAAATTAGGTTTTGTTGTGTTGTTGGTGTGATAATCATGGTTGTCATGTATTGGGTAAGGATCAACTAAGAAAAGGCGTGTTAGGTAGCATCCTTAGTTATCGAGGTAAATTCATATCCCTATTTCATTGTTGTCGTCAACCTCTGTAATGGTTGGACATCGTGAATTGTGAAGTTGATTTTGATTGGAGTTCTTGGTTGTTGAATTAGGATGCAGTGTTTGGGTGTGTAAATGAGGTTGATTTGGTTGGGAAAATAATAATTTGAGATTGATAATAATATGATGATTTTATTGGTTGCTATTCAATTAGATGAGGTGATGTATTATTGGGACTAGATTCGTTGGTTATTTTAGATGCAACCTATGATTATCTCATTGCAATAGATAGCATGATGATTATGACCCTGGAAGATAACATTTTGATATTGTGAATATTTGATCATGATGATTTTTATTGTGAGGACGTTGAGGGGAATTTGGATTGGAGAATTAATTGCAATATGTAATTAGTTAGCTTAAGGTTATGATTATAGATAGTTCGGTCAAATAGGAAATTTGATTATGGGTTGAGGATTAAATAGTTTCAATTGGAAGATATGAATGATGTAATAATTATGACTTTTGAGATGACTTGTCAATATAGTGGGAAGGATGATCATAGGTAGTTAGTTATATAGACGATGCTATCTTGGGGTGGGTTGGATTTAACACACTAGATCTTATAGAGAACTTGATTTACTTTGTTCTATCTGCTTGAACAGTTCTACCTTATGCTCTTATACCAGATTCATATTGTTGTTGATTTTCAATGACCTACATACATGAGAGATCTTTACTTGGTCATCAGTGCTGATAGGTGTGTTGAACCTTAGATAAAAAGATGGGGAAAGAGAAGTTTGACATGGAGGAGAGGTGTCGATTGCAGAAGCTTCTTTGTAGCTTTGATGACTTTGTGGAAGCTTTAACCATAGCCAACTTCGTAGAAGCTTTTGTTGTAAATTCACTTACCTCACGGGAGCTCTCGCTGTAGCTTTGATGACCTCGAGGAAGTTTTCGTTGTAGCTTCGCTGGCCTCGTGGAAGCTTTTGCTATAGCTTCACTGACCTAGCAGAAGCTACGCTGAAACTTCATTGACCTTAGTGGGAGACTTTGATTGCATTAGTGTGATGTTCCAATTCCTGAAACTCCTAGTGAACTCATGGATCTGAAACACCTTGTGATCTCCCGAAACACTTCATGATCTCTGCTAAACCTTTCCCGACCTCTAAGGAATGCTCTGTCTGTGTTTCAGATGTTACAGTCTGTTCCACAGTTGGCATAATGAGAAATTTTGCCTATTGCAACTGGACTTGATGAGATTTTAATCAATTGCTTTATTATTTCCTTGATCCTAACACCCCTTATGCCTACTGTTAAATCTCCATAAGATCAGGTCTTCAATTAGGTGATCCAGACTCCTATAGCTTAGAAAGAGCAGCCGCTTTGGAAAGTTTTTAATATGTATTGTTTACCTTCTTGTTCGTTGATCATCATTTTGCCTGAATTACAAAGTCAAGGTGCAGCCAATATGTTGGGCAACCTTTTTCACAGCCTCAACTCCCATCACTATTGCAAATTCATCTTTTTTTCTTTCCCACATGTTTAGTCAATTCTTCTGTTTTCGTATTTATGAATTTTTTTTTTTAAATCTTGAATAGGTTCTTTGTACATCGACTAAGTCAGACATTTCCACTCCTACCAATCCTGGGTCTAGTCGATTGGTATATCCCCACCGGGACATCTAACCATCTAATTCCCTTGATATTTTTCCACACTGATAACTTGAAATTTTTTTACAGGAACCCAGCTGGATTAGCAATACTGTGCACCTACAAGTTTGGTAGTGTAAATATGGGTTTAGAGTCATTCAGATATGGTGATTAAACAACAGTTCTTGCTTTCTAATATGCATGCAATTTTTATGTTCTGAGTTCATTGAAATTACAGCTTGCAATGTCAGATGGCTTGGATTACGAGCAGATGATTTGAAGATTATACCACAACAAGCATTGACCCAGTTAACACCACAGGATGTAAAAAAGGCGAAAAGCCTCATGACATCCAAGTTTTTGCCGGTATGCAATTAGACCACGTGAATCTGGTTCCAGATCATCATAACGTGGAAACAATTGATCTTGTCTTGCAAAGGATATTATTTGTCTTTGAAAAAATGACTGTGGGTCATGACAGTCGCACCTATTCCATTACTATAGGAGCCCAGTTACAGTTACTGAGAATCCATTACAATGTACACCTGAACAACATGCTTAAGGTAGAAAACCATACTAACTCCCTATTTGGCCTAGCCTTTCGAATGAATTGGCCAAGTAGTGAGTTGTCACCCGTCGTCCACTTGTTAAACTGCTCATACGATGATTGAAGCACACAGGAAGCATCCACATTACTGAGTTAATGATATCATCACAGTTAGATATGAAGCATCCATAATGTGGTTTGCAAGGATATTGTTTCTAGGTATCTGTCATAGATCAATTGGATATTCCACTCTTGTTCTTTCCTGTCCTGAATTGAGGGGTCGGACTTGAATCCCCTCCACGACAGTCAGCTGACTTGTGTTTGTCTTTTGATCATTGGTGTGGTCTTTTGATTTGCAGGATAGTTACCGAGTTGAGTTAGCAGTCATGGCTGAGAAGGGAGAACGTGCAGAAATTGAAGCTCTGTACTACCATGGATTTGATTTCTTGGGAAAATACATTGGAAAGAAGATTGTACAGGCCGATTACATTTGATGGTAACTAAAGTTTTCATATCCTTTGAGTTCTAATTGTGGCGATTACACCTTGGATTAAATGAATGCAGCAGCTCTCCATAAAGATGCAAGAAAAATGAGGAGCAAGGGCTAGTGGAGAGCAGACAACAATAGTCAGGACCATGTAAGTGGAATTTTACTTCCAAGTTTCAAATATTTCATTTACTACTGATTGTAGTGAGCTTCCTTAGCTCCTTTCTCGTTTGAATTGTTCATTTGTTTTCCTACTGTTTGAGTAATAGTGTGTATAAACGTGGGTCTCTTGATGTGATGCTTCTTATCTCGAGTTCCTAGTTCAATTTTGGATCGGGTTGGTAGAGCCCTTGCGTTGGGCCAAATTGTATCACGTTATATCCTGCAAACTTTGGTGCCTCGATTCTTTTGATAGCTAAGTAGAATTCCGGGAATTAGAGATGTTAATTAGACTAGGCCACCTACTTTCCAGCTCAATCCACCGGGCCTCTGGTTGCCCTCGGCAGTGACCACTCCAGAACTGTCCATGGAGGTTCAAAGGCTCTTGCTGGGCTGAGACTCCTGGTCCATATGTACTGTCCAACACGAAATTAGTCTGTTCAGTGCTTTGCGCACGGGTCTGAGGATGAGTGCATGACTCACACCAGATTTGAACCATAATTTTTCTATATATCTACCACAAATTTTCATATATTGTTTTTTTTTACCATTAATAATTAAAAACTAATTTAAAATACCAGCAAATTCTATTGCTCTTAATTTTTTTAGAAAATATTTAGTAAACCCAGCTAGAAGCGGGATGCCTTTGGCTAGACTAGAGCACAAATTGATTTTGCGCCATCTATAATGACGGAACAATTATACTAGTTAGCCATCAATAGATTGTTATATATTCTTCATTGTATACGCTCCAACAAGCAAACTAGGAAGCAGGTCTTTTTCCTCTCTATCAAAAACTAGTTGGAAGATTAGCAAGCCAGAATGGGCTTGAGACAACTAAAACTCCATATGTACATCAAATTTATAACTTGGTCTCTGCTAATCAAATCTGTCAAGATGTATGTTAAATCTCAGACCAGCTCATAATAAATCATATTCTACATCTGTAGTCTCCCACTAAGACTAATTTAGTATGCTTAGTGTGATGCGTATCTGCTTCCCCACCTTGAGCAAATTGCACTGAACTATCCGGGTCGTTTTCCACATCAATTAATGCAATGTGGGCAACGCAATTAATGTGTCTTGGTCGAGAAGAAGAGACAGTGGTCCCCTACCAGTTAGTACCTTAAGTCTACTCCATGTCCATGGCCACGACAAAGTATAATAAAGAAAAAAGGGGGCATGCAAATGCATGCATGTGAGTGCGAAAGCAGTTAGAGGCGAGTCTGGTTTGGAATTAATGGTGTGGAAATGAATGCGAGCATTGTACCGCGCCTTCGATCGCCACCGTGGTGTGACAGCAACAGGACAGCAGCGGGCGGTCCCAGTTGCTATCGCCTCGTAGTTATCCGGCGGTTCACCACTCCTCTAGCCCTGTCGGCTGCCGCTCCACGTCAACCACCGGGCCCAGGCAAGCCTTCTAAAAAGGTGCACAGGTGCAGGATTTACCGCTGCCATCGTTCGAGACCCTCCATGTGACTCACTGCTGCAAATTTGGAGGGATATCATTCAATTGAACTCGGCATTATCTTTTTTTTCTTTCATTTTATTAAAAATTAATTAGTTCAACGAATTCCTTCATAACTATTATGCTAGAATGAAAATAGATTCGTTGATTATTTGGCTGGTTCTTAATTGGATTTGTGTTAGGGTTTAGGGTTTAGTTCTATTCATAACTATTATAAATACCATGTTTGGTTCACAAACATAGTTCTATTCTTTGATGCAGTTTGTCAAATAATTATTCCTTTGGTTACATTATGAACCTACAATTTAGGTTGTTCTCAATGCATTTTAGCTACTCTTTATTAATTCTGAAAATAGCTATTTTTGTATGTTAGAAAATGTTAACATTAGAATGCTCAATGCCTTTTAGTCTGGTATGGATAAGCTTGATATATTGTGTTTATATACTCAAAGAGTTTTTGCTTTTTTTAAATGACTAGACAATTTGGAATAGCATGAGCTTACGAGGTATAAGGTTCAAATTCTACCTATATTAGTTGTAACTAAGGTGATAAATCACGGTGGTTTTCCTCCAACATAGTAGCTCTTTGTATGGGGTTAAGTGATCCACGATACATTTACATAAATTGAGAATCAATCTTATGATCTATCACAGCAACACCGCATTAACCCACTGTACCAGTCCGTGGGGTCAAATTCTATCTGTATTAGTGTATGCTAAGAGAGATATTTTCTTCCTAAGTGTTTAATTAATCTGGGAAGGAACAGCACCTCAGTTTACCATGTCATTAGTATTTCAATTTTATGTATTCAGTCGGCGCGATTATGAGCCAAAGCACCAAGGACCATAGGAAACAAAATGAGACGGGAGATATGAAAGCGTCTGCTGGTTAATCCATGGATGGTGGACAATAGTACATATGATTAGCTAGCCAGCCAGCTCAGTGTACCCTTGTTTTTTTTTTTTTTTGGGTCTCTCCACTATTCCAGTCTTGTGTTTGTAATAATTGAGTCTTACCGACTGCTTTGCTCCAAGTATGTACCTTCTTCCTTCTTAGAAAGAGCAGCTAAGGTGGGACTCAGACTACGTAGGACGACCTTAGAAGGGAGCGTCGAATTACATAGAACAACTACTCTGCTCCCTTTTCGATAGATTCTTTGGCATTTAGAGCTCTGAACTTGCCTGGAGTGGTTCAACAGAAAGCTTAGGGAATGCCAACAACTGCAGTCCAACATGAAAGAAGCTTGTACTGAACCTTCTTTGTTAAGTATTTCTTTGCTTGTAGTTAGTAGCTTTGGAACGAAGAGATTAGTTATTTAACTCCTTATGGAGCTAATTAATAAACAACACATCAGATAACCAAAGTTGATGCCAGATTCTGGTCTGAAAAGGGAGGGAAAGCAAGAGAGAGGAAGAGGAAGTGGAAGAAAGTTGATAATTTGGAAAAGAAAAAGGAGGAAAGAAATATGAAAGTGGAAATTACTAGACTATCCTCGTCTTCATTTACCAGCCCACTTTTGATTTTGCCCCAGCTGGAGAACGTTACCCTAGTGGCTGCATCTAGGCACGCTTGCTCGATTTGTTCAGGACAGGCTCTAAGAGGACATCAACAAGCTTCTCTCACCTGCTGCATGTTGAGATGGAGAGGATTATTTAGTCATTCTCCTTGGGCGGTGGAAATCACATGAGTCTTTTTTGATTCTGCAGAAAAGGCCATAAGTTCTTTTGGTTGAATTTTCCACATTAGTAAATGAAGGAAAGTGACCTCGAAACTTCTGCATTTCCACAAAATTCCTTTCTATTAAACAGGGCCAAAGTTAGGGTTCTTGAGTATCACTTGATGCTAATGCTTAGGTTTTGGTCACTAGGAATTTGCAAGTTCAATGAATAGGAAGATAAAGATTTATTATTTGGAATTTGCAAGTTCGATCGAGAAATAGGGTTCCCTCGTGAATTTGAGTGTTATGAGCGTGATAAATCATCATTCGAATTATAATATTACCTTGTCCATTGCCTTGCCTACTGCCTTTAATGGAAGAAGTTACTTTCTGTTTTGAACAAAGAAAAGAGTACTCCAGGCAGTTGGGGGGAATGAAGCTAATTAACAAAATAATCAGGATGATGGTCCATTTTTGCTAAGGGCCCCTCTAGGTAGTCTTTTCATTTTTTCTCATCACTCCTTATAAGATGCTGGCATGATATTTGATAAATTTGCCAAAGAGAAGCCCAAGCAATTACGACCTAGCTTATCCTTGGGATAATGTCCTGCGCTTGATGTTCTTTGGTTGAGAAATAATCAGTGCTTTAACTAAATTCGTGAGAGCATTGTGGGCGTAGTGAGTTGGCAGGTAGGTCGCATCCTTGCATGAAGGGCTCAAAGTTTTCGACTTCATGTCTTGAGGAGGTTGGCCGCCCTAGATGTGTCCGAAGGAATAGGCAGGTAGATGGATCCACAGAAGGTTTGTGGGCATCATAGATATTAGAACGAACCTTGGTCTCGTGTTGTTAGTAATTCTGTGTAATAACTGAATCTGTAGCAACACCGAATGTTAACGACTTATCTTTAAATCCTCCTTACTTTTAAACAAGCATTCAAATTATTCTCTATACTCCATTGCCAAAGACCAACACAACCCTAGCTAGACAAGAAACCCTACAAAAGTTTCTTGCAAGCGGTGTGAGACCAAGCAAATTGGTCTCCGAGCATGCATGGATGCCTGCCCCAGTTGGGGGCATCTGCAATTCTGCATCGCATGCAATTCCAAGGGCAAAGATGAGGTGAGTATCTGAAGGGCTGTGGCCCGCATGACAATGCAAAACATATGAATGCATGCAGCCTTAGGGTTAGATGACCTTCGTTGGAACAGCAACGAAGAGAAGTGATTCCTGCTGGAAGTGATTTGTTTTTGCTATTTTAATCAGATGAAGACAAATCGTCGTTCAAATTTTCTCTGCGGATAAGAAAAGCATATTTGGGTCCCACAAATTTTAATTTGACATATCTTAAAATTGATATTTATAATCAATTAGAATTAGATGATGTCCTATATTTCGTTTTTGAATGAACAGTTCATTTTACTTGTAATAGTTTATCTTCGTTCTCAAAGTGCCTTTTAGGGCTTTATGATTGGAGCTATAAATTTTTTTTTTAATCATGTTTCTTTCTTTTTAGTCCATGACATCATTATTTTTCTTAACAAAATGATGATGCGCGTTATTTTATCCCTAATGAAATGATTTTATTTGTAAAATTTAAAAAACGCAAACAAATAAAGGATTCTCTATAAATAATATATATTTAATTTTTTTTCATTACTTTCTTTATTTTTTATTGTTCTATTACTTCCATGATATTAGGTTGACATAAGCATTAGAGAGATCTCCTTGGTCCCTTGGATGACTTTTAGTATGTTGATTTATATAAATCTTATTATCTTATACAAGAACCGACTGATTTTAATTGCAGAGGAAATCGATTCAATTTTATGAAAGTTTTTTTATTGGTTACCAATTAACTTGTGAAGTCCTCATAAAAATCCATTCAGATTGTTAGCATGTATGTCGTTGAGATTTAAACTTCAGAAGAGATACTATTATTTCGGAGGCAAGTAAGCGTCGTTATTAATTTCGGGTGGGGTGGTAGATTTTCACCGTGATTATCACGTATCATATGACAATGATCTTCCCAAATTGTAAACAGTTTCGTGACCCATTTGCTCTCCGCAACTTCAACTATTTCTTTATGAATCTTCAACGTCCTGTTCATTCCCTTGCCCTGTGCTTCCTCGTGGCCAACAAATCCTGATGCCACTTGGCCTGACTCAAATCGCTTTTTAAAGTCCTATCAAATCGCAATCTGGTCCTACATAACGATATTTTAATACTGGATACATATCCAAAGAATAGAGTCTTACGATGCAGATACACGTGTCAAGGACCTGTCGAATCTATCTATCCATCTCTGAGTTAAGTTAAGTGATGCTACCGTGCCAACGCTTCACAATTTTATATCATCTTATTTGGAGTTTTTTTTTCTCCACCAATTTTTTAAATTGTTATTTTATCTACTAGAGATTCGTGTGTTACTGGGCGCACTGATATCCGCTTCGATAGCGCGCGTGTTGGTGGCTTCAGCCATTGCATGGCTATAGTGGTCATGGAACCTTCCTTCAATAGCAGAAATTGAGGATGAATTAGCTTACTAACATCTCAAGTACGACTTACTCCTGGGTCATTCAATTAGGACGGATTTAAAAATTAGAGATGGACTGAACTCGAAAAGGATTGGTTAAACACTAAAATAAAATGAAAGAAAAAATGAAAGAAAGAAAGAGCACATATCAATTTTCCTTGGTGCTAAATTGTAGATTATAAAATACCTATATAATTTTTTTGCTGGACTAATCTTAGGAAAACCCTATCTTAGATCCATTTCTGCATCCAATTATAACAAGAGAATCGAATTTCAATTTTAAATTAAATGGATATTTTAAAAGTCTATTTTTGAGCGTGTATAACTTTTGTTTTAGATTTACTCCGTGAAGATTATCTATTTTCAATGAAATTTAAATATCTAAATTATATATAAAAAAAGTTAATTTCTCAAAACAATCTATCCTGGTTGGATACTCCTTGGCACGCTTGTAATAGACGCATCATGCCCTTGGGCATAATGCAGCGGTAAGCGTTTAGTAGATTACATTAGGATATCTTGATGAACAATTTATGACGTTCATTGTTAGATGATAAACCATTTATACTTTTGAATTTACTCATAGATAAAAGAGGAAGCGTCATGTCTTGGCTCCTTCGCCAATTGCAGGTTCATTCAGGTGAATTACATGTCAATATAAAGGAGATAAATTATATGGACTATTGTCTAGACATTAACTAATACATAAGGGAAGATAAACATATGACTTCGTCAGGATTTGACCTTCAAATATCATTAATAATAATACCTCATATATTAATCATCAGTCTCTCCCATATAAATTAACACACCATTTTCACCATTCATCTTAGATTTGATTTAATTGGGCTCTACTCATTATCAAATAAATTTAAACATCACAAAAT
>JBAMIE010000055.1:5413874-5425900 GCA_037177295.1 Kaempferia parviflora
GGAGATGAATCAAAGATTGACGTGAAAGGCAAAGGTAAAATTCTTATCCGCTTGAAGAATGGAAAACATCAATTTATTTCAAATGTCTTCTTTGTGCCAAACATGAAGAGCAACATTTTGAGCTTGGGACAACTCTTGGAAAAGGGATATGATATTCATCTAAAAGATAATATGCTTATCTTGAAAGATAATATTGGTTGCTTAATTGCTAAGGTGTCTATGTCAAGAAATGGGATGTTTTTGCTTAATATTCAAAATGACGTTGCCAATTGTCACAAAGCTTATTATAAAGACACCACATGGCTATGACATCTTCGTTATAAACATCTCAATTTTGGAGGACTAGAATTGCTTTCAAAGAAGGAGATGGTAAGAGAACTACCCTATATCAAACATCCTAATCAATTATGTGAAGCATGTCTACTTGGGAAGCAATTTAGAAAAGATTTTCCAAAGGAGTCAAGTTCAAGAGCCCAAAAGCCGCTTGAACTTATACACACAGATGTTTGCAGTCCGATAAAGCCAAGTTCACTTGGTAAAAGTAATTATTTCATTCTTTTCATAGATGAACTTTCTCGGAAAACTTGGGTGTATTTCTTGAAACAAAAATTTGAGGTCTTTAGGATATTCAAGAAGTTTAATGCTATCGTAAAAAAGGAAAGTGGTTTCAAGATCAAAGCTATGTGATCTGATTGAGGAGGAGAATTTACTTCAAAGGAGTTTCAAGAATTTTATGAAGCCAATGGAATACGACAACCTTTGACGGTTCCAAGATCCCCTCAACAAAATGAAGTTGTGGAAAGAAAGAATCTAACCATATTTGACATGGCAAGGAGCATTCTTAAAAGCAAGAGGCTACCTAAAGAACTTTGGACAGAAGCGGTTGCATGTGCAATATACCTATCCAACCGGTCACCAACAAGGAGTGTGTGGGGCAAGATACCACAAGAAGCATGAAGTGGAAGAAAGTATGGGATTTCTCATCTAAGAGTTTTTGGAAGTATAGCTCACGTTCATGTACTTGATGAAGCAAGGAGCAAATTGGATGATAAAATTAAGAAGTTTATTTTTATTGGTTATGATATTAACTCAAAGAGGTATAAATTATTGATACACTCACAACTAGTGTCACAAATGAGCTACAAATCAATAAAAATGTGGAAAAACCTCAACTAAGTTCAAGAAGTGATATAGAATAGGGGCCCAAGTCGATCTCTCAAGGAACTAGTAGTAGGTTGTGTGATCTAAATTTGAATTCTTTTTGGGGTTTTCTATTTGCTAAAATGGGGGTTTGGGGTTGCTAAATTCTAAATGAACAAAATGAAATGCAATCTCAAAGAAAATCAAGTACACTTAATCAAGCCTAATCCGAATCATGCAAGTAACTATACTAAATTGAAACCAACCGAGACTAAGAACCTAAACTACCATCAAAGTATAATTTAATTCAAACTAAATTGCAATAAGGAAATTATGCTAAGAGAACCAAGAACTTAGAATTGAACTAGTGAACTACGCTATGAATCGAATTTCAAGATGAAGAAACAACATCTAGCATTAAAGAAATACTACTGAATTCAGGTCAAAACAGATAAAAGAAATCAAATCCAAGAAATGCATCTCCACTCTACAAATAAAAGCTCAATTCCTCTTCTCTTTGCTGTCACACAAGGAATTGTCCAAGAACGCCTTGCAACAATATCATAAATGATTTTTCGAGCCTCGACACAGCTACAGCTTCGTCTACGCACAAGCTGAAGCTGCTCAAATTGAATGAATCGTTGCTGAACGAGCTTTTGTTAAATTGAAAGATGATTGCCAAATCCTTCTCGAATGGTCACAAACACTAGAGGAACGCTTCTAATACCTCGCCGGTGAAGAAGGAGTCTCTAATCGAAGGAACGCCTCAAAACAGAGCAAATTGTCGCCTGGGCAGGGGTTTTGCTGGAAAACTCATCGCCGGTAGAATTCAAACACAAAGATTATCACCGATCAACAGGGAACTCATCGCCGATGAAGGGAGCTTGAATCTCATATCTGAGAGGTGGAGAGGGCCGCGCGTCCGTGAGTTGGAAACGGAGATCGTCGCGGATGAACAGTGTGCATCCATTGTTCAATCGCGAATAGCTTGGTTCTTATACCGGGTTCAATCCAATTCGGGCTGGTTCAGTAGCAATTAAGGTTGTGATGGGGTGATTGAGCTTGAGTTGAGCTTCTTGAGGTTGCTTGAAATCACATTGAGTTGGTTAGGGTCAAATCCTTCTTCAATTGGTGGACTAAACCAAATCTTCCCTTGAATTGGTTGGCTTGACTTGAGTCATCTTGGAATCCAAAATCCTACAAGACCACATTCAAATAATGAGTAATATATCATGAAATATAAGGAAAATTATCATTAAGCTCTAACAAATTCTAAAATAATAAACAAGCCCAAATGTATTAATTATCCAAGACAATTAACACCATCATCATCCAAAATCAAACAAAATAATATGCTCAATAAATGACTTATCAGTTATACAATCCAGATACTAGGAAGACAATCATCAGCCGGGATGTCGTATTTGATGAAGAAGGAGAATGGAATTGGGAATCTCAAAATAAAGATTACAACTTCTTCCCATACTTTGAAGAAGAAGATGTTGAACAACCAAGGGTGGAGCAAACAAGAGAGGAGCCTACAACACCACTAATAACACCACATTAAGTACTCAAGGAAATGCATTTACATCAACATCATGTAAAAAAGTACCACATTTCAGGAGTTTACGAGACATTTATGAGGTAACCGAGAATCAAGATAATCTTACTCTATATTGTCGCTTTGCCAATTGCGAGCATATAGATTCCAAGAAGCTATAAAGAGTAAAAGATTGAAAGATGTCATGGATGAAGAAATTAAGGCTATCGAGACATGAAGAGGTTTAAGTGGGAGTGTTGGAAATTAAACTTAATTATGGATAGAAATGATGTGATGGCAATCTTAATAAGATAAGAGTGGGTGGAGATAGAATATGAAGAGGTGGTAAGATAAGAATAAGAGTTTATGGATGGAGATAGAATATATGAGGTGACAAGTTGATAAGGATAAATGTTAGTGATAAAAATAAAATAAAATGATCTAGAGTCAATGTACTTGAGGTTAGTACTTATCCAATAAATGTATAAATATGTAACATTTTCAATGAAAAAAGTAAGTTGAGTTTATCGTTCATTTTATTTTTTATCTTATGCTCCTCTTCCACCTTAGTGTATTTCTATATTCTTTTATTTTTTATTTTTCTTCTTCCAACATACACTGCATTGAACTCAGATTGATCATAAATATGAATTATTATTGTAATTAATTAAAATATATATTTGTTTTGATAAATGAAATTTAGAATACTTGAATTTCGTTGTAAATTAAACTATCGTATCAGATTATTAAGCATGCGTATATGCATGTGTCTACACAGCTGTAGTCGTCCATGGCACACTCGCTGTTCTTCAATGAGAACGTCACATGCATGACTGTGCTCTTGCACCCTCCACAAAGCACATGCACTCAGCATTGCCATGGCAGACTCGCTGCGCCCATGTGATGCCAATTTTGGCGAGCTTTCCCATGACTGCATGCCGCAAAGCTCATCATCTTTCTCACTTCACATTGCTCCCACAAGGTCCACAATATGGTGATGTCATCGCCCATATTGGAGAGATTACAAGTCAAAGTGGCCACTAATGCATCTTGCTTAATTCTGAGTGTTTGACTACATCGCCACCCACTCAGCATGCACAATGAGCTAGCTAGCAGAGCTCTCTCACCTCGAGCTCTGAGCCAAAAGCAGAGAGGAGAAGGCGAAGAGGAAAGCTAAGGGAGGGCAGCAGGACAACATGATGCAGTTTGCAGAAGAGATGACGAGAGGCGGCATGATGGTGTGCATACGAGCGGCGGCAAAGTATGAACAAAGCCATGGCGTGTTAAGTAGGGACCATCATCGACACCACCACCCAGTGTTCGAGGAGGAGGAAGATCGGAGGAATAAGAAGAGGATCCCCTTCCCTGAGTCCATGAGAGCACAACAGGAGCAGGCTAGCTAGCTACTTCTTGAAACCATTATGAGATGCTCTGTGCTGCCTCGTCCAAAAGCTAAAGCATTTTAAGTGGCCATGGAAATGTGTGCTATAGCGCATGTCCATCGCTCAACAGGCAACTAATTAGAATGAGTTCGACAAATGTGTTACATTTAAGTTATACTGTAGCCTGATTTAAGTCCATGAACAGACTTAAATTATATATATATACATGGAGGTGGTAAACAGCTGGTAATAGGTCGAATGATTGCTGAAGAAATTAGTGAAAGACTGAAAGTGGCACGACGTCAACATGTCTTAATTTAATTCATGTTAAATACATGGTAAATTAAGATGGATCCAAAGGATAGTAGGGCAATGTACTTGTGGATGGATAAGATGGCTTTGTCTTGTAGGCTCTAGCAAAAAGACAAAGTCGAGAGGAATGAGGAGGAGAGAGTTGATGGGAAAAGCAGGATTCATGGATTTAATCATGGCGACGTGCTATTTTCAATCATATGCCATCCTTGATTCTGTATATATTCGACATGTTAGACACAATTTTGACTGGTCAAGATCGCATGCAAGTGTTAAGGTTCATGTCATTCTAATATTTTTGCCTTCTTGGTTGTGACATTTTATATAATCAAATATTTTGGACAGGAGCTAGCGAAAGGAGTAAAAAAACACAGCAGAAAACGACTTGTGATGATTTAATATCTGAAGCATAGCTGTAAAACTCTTGTCAGTATCATTATTATTCCACTTACCAAACGAACATCTGCTGAAACAGCTGCTCAATTGGAATTGTCTTTTACATTGCCACCAAAGTCACCATGGTACTTTCATCTTCCACCTGCTTCATTCTGAAAATTTGCTCACAAGCTCAAACTTGTCCTCCGGTCCCTCGCAACGCCATCAACATCCACGTGACCAACAAGCTCACAGTTAACTTATACAGCAATTAGCTGATCATGATAAATAAAGGGAGACTTGGGTTAAAGGGAATTAAGTTTTACTGTGATAGAGAGGAGCAAGTAGAAGAGGTGGTGAAGCACTAGGCCTTGAAAGTAGAAAACAAATGGAAGATGAAAATAATAACATATAATATATGTGAAAGGAAAGGAAAGGAACAAGGAGGGAAATGTTACTGAGGAGCTTGTAGGTCTCACAGGGCACAAGCCAAAACACTCCACTAGCGCTGCCCCACATTTGTCTTGGGCCCCACCTCTTTCCCATTTTATTTTAATATTTTCAAAAATATCTGGGATTTGTTTATTCATGTTTGTTTGTTTGTTTTTTTTTTTTAATAAACACCATAAATCTTAACTCTTTTTCACGAGAATATAAATGATCACTCATAAAACATAGATAAATGACACATTTGAGTTTGTGAGGCAGGATCGATCCATTCCATTTCAAAATGTCATAAATCAAAACTCATTTAGATACCTAAATTTTTACCTGATAAAATCTATAATCTTAAAATTTTAGATCATAAAAATATCATTTAGAATTTTTTCAAAAGCTTCGAACATATTTTTTTTTTTAATAATTTTTTATGATATTTAGATTATTTTTCACAGTTATCTATTATAAGTCAAAGTTTGTTTATATTAATATCTATTTAATTGTTTAAATGGTGATCTTATATTTTAATAAAGTTTTCTTTGTTTTTGATAAAATCTAAAGAAGTACAAGTTTTTTTTTATTTTTTTAAATTTCTCTTCTTACCTTCTTCTTAAATTTTCTTTCTCGCTACTACACAGAATACTCATTGTCCTGTCCGATGTCAATTTGTAAAGTGGTTGATTATTTCAATATATTTACTAGCGATATACTATAATTAAACTTAATAAAAGGAATAAGATTTATATACTTAACCTTAGATAGTTGAGATAAGTATGATAAAAGACTGACTACTACTTCAGTAAATTCGTAGCTCATTGTTAGCGGTGAAAAAAAGAATTAAAATAAATAAAAGAGGTTTGAGCTAAGCTACGTGCTACCCTTGACTATTATACAGCGGATCGTGGTTCAGGAACCCATGCCGCGGTCCGGTTAAAGAGGTGGCTAGCCACTTTAATTGACTCGGGAACTGGACCGGACCGCCCGTGCGAAACAGTAGCGCCACGCCCCAATGAGTGCCCATGATTAATTTATCCGAATCGACGGCCCGACCCGACCGGTTGATAATTCCTCCCTCTTTCTTCATCTTTTTTTCCCTCTGGGGGTCGCAGCGTTAAAGCCGCTGGTAAAGTGAGAAAGGCCAAAACCAATCTCATCAAAGCACTGCGCCTTTGTCTCTCCAAATCTCTCTTTCTTTCTCTTTTTGCTGTATATAAGCAAGCCCAGCGGCTATCAAAGGGGAGCAAGTAGTATTTTTATTTTTTTTCATTTATCAAACCAGAAGAAAAGAGAGGCCAGCTCGTTGATTAGACATAGAGATCATTGTGGGAGTAGTTTCATCGAATAGGATATAACAGATCAATGGGGTCGACTTCAAACGGGAACGAGGACAAGGTGTTGGAGACTGTGATGGTGGGGAGGTACGTGGAGATGGAGAGCGAAGGGGAGGAGAAGACCATCAAATCCAAGCTCTCCGGCCTCCTCTGGCACGGTGGCTCCGCCTACGACGCCTGGTTCAGTTGTGCCTCAAACCAGGTCCGTACAATATTTCAAGACTACCATCTACTTCTTCAGCTTGTTGGGATGTTTGAATATTTTATCTTCTCTATTGGTGCTTGCATGTTCAGGTGGCTCAGGTGCTGCTGACACTGCCTTACTCATTCTCCCAGCTGGGGATGCTGAGTGGAATCTTGTTCCAGCTCTTCTACGGCTTGTTGGGAAGCTGGACGGCTTACCTCATCAGCATTCTCTACGTGGAGTACAGAACCAGGAAGGGGAGGGAGAAAGTGGACTTCAGGAACCATGTCATTCAGGTAAATCTCTACAATTAATGTTACATGTATCTCTTTGATCATGTGATGGCCTACACTTTTTAACATATATATCTACTCTGTTACGTAATGAAGTGGTTTGAAGTACTAGATGGGCTACTGGGGAAGCACTGGAGAAACGTTGGATTAGCATTTAATTGCACCTTTCTTCTCTTCGGATCAGTCATTCAGCTGATTGCTTGCGCAAGGTAATATATATGTGATGCATATAGAATGCGTAGGTAGATACTGTGCAGATATCTGAACTCTGTTTTGTTCGTGGTGAGCAGTAACATATACTACATCAATGACAAGCTGGACAAGAGGACCTGGACCTATATCTTCGGCGCTTGCTGTGCCACCACGGTCTTCATCCCCTCCTTTCACAACTACAGGATATGGTCATTCCTAGGCCTCGTCATGACCACCTACACAGCCTGGTATCTCACCATCGCTTCTCTCCTCCATGGCCAGGTACAGTGTTGAATTATTGAGGTGGCAAAAAGCTAAAGCTAACCGTATATATTAACAATGGTTTCTTGTATAAAAATGGAAGCAGGTGGAAGGGGTGAAGCATTCGGGACCAACCAAGCTGGTTCTCTACTTTACAGGCGCCACCAACATCCTCTACACCTTCGGTGGGCACGCTGTCACAGTGTAAGGCGACATCACATAAACTCCCTCAAAGTACAAGACGTAAAACAGAGCAAACGCCAACCTAAACTCTATGTCCCTAGAAATTGAAGTTAATTCGCACATTTTCCTATGCATGTGATGCACACTGACCGCCATCGGCTTGCCTTGTGATCTCTTTATTTTTGGATTTTCTTTCTTTGACTGGGTATGGCTGTAGTTTGTTTAGTAAGGGCCGAGTCCACACCACGAATCACTCCAGCAAATATAATTAAACCCCTTCTATTCCTCACTTGCAACTTAGTTTAGTGAACTTGTCGTTTATGTATCAGTACCAGCTGGAATGTGTACGTTGGCGATGTGTTTGATGCTAGTTCCCAAAGAAATTTACCGGCGCCACGTACCGTGCATATTAGATTTGTCTGTCATGATGTGTCATAGGAATGGCAACCGGTAGCCCAGTTTGAATAAATCATGCAGTATCCAGTGGCGTGGCTACTTGTTTTGCATTTTGAGGAAATATCATTTTTATTTCCTGCTTTTCCTTTCCTTTTCTTTTCTTTTCTTTTTTACAGTCGCAGCTAGACGAGGCAAGAAAATAACAACTTTTGTGTTTGGCTGATTAATTACAGTGGTTGATTGATATGATTAATTAATAACAGGGAGATCATGCATGCGATGTGGAAGCCGCAGAAGTTTAAGGCGATCTACCTGCTGGCGACTCTCTACGTGCTGACTCTGACGCTGCCGTCGGCGGCGAGCGTGTACTGGGCCTTCGGCGACGCGCTGCTGAACCACTCCAACGCCTTCTCGCTTCTGCCTCGCACGCCATTCCGCGACGCCGCCGTGGTGCTCATGCTCATCCACCAGTTCATCACCTTCGGCTTCGCCTGCACCCCGCTCTACTTCGTGTGGGAGAAGCTCATCGGCCTTCACGACTGCCGCAGCATGTGCAAGCGCGCTGCCGCGCGGCTGCCAGTCGTCATCCCCATCTGGTTCCTCGCCATCGTCTTCCCCTTCTTTGGACCCATCAACTCTGCCGTCGGTTCTCTCCTCGTCAGCTTCACCGTCTACATCATCCCCTCCCTCGCCTACATGTTCACCTTCCGTTCCGCCGAAGCTCGCGAGGTATCTCCTCTTCTCTTCATTTCGAATACTATTGAAATTTAAGTAATTAATCATATTGTTGGGAAATAAATTAATGCTTGCAGAACGCCGTCGAGCGGCCTCCGAGGTTCGCCGGAGGTTGGGTGGGAGCCTACTTGTTGAACATGTTCGTGGTTGGGTGGGTGTTGGTGGTAGGATTCGGATTGGGCGGTTGGGCTAGCATGACCAACTTCGTCCACCAAATCAACTCCTTCGGCCTCTTCGCCAAGTGCTACCAATGCCCGCCGGCGGCGGCGACTGCTCTTCCCCTGCCCAATCCCAGTACTCCAACGCCATTCCTTGGCGGCGCCGCTTACAACGCCACCAATCCGACCGTCGCTATCTCGCCTTCTCCTGCACCTTCCTCCTTCCATCACCGCCCCCACCATCACTATGGTAGCCCGTGACGAGTAGAACAAGTTCTGCTTAGGCTAATGAAGGCCATGTCTGTGGCAGCTATGTGGTCGTACTGTTGCAACAATTAGCTATTTCTTTCTTTATTTCTCTCTTTTTTTCATTGAAAAGGAGTGTAATGAAGATCTGGTGGTCATATGGTTAATGGCTGCTGCAGCTAATTTGATCCCCTGTTTTGCCTTTGCTTTGTACAATGAAACTGCCTTGCTTTTCATTGATCACACTTCGATTGGCATCTCTGTGAGAAAGTGCTTAGTCAATTTGAAGAAAAGGTCCGAAATTTTTTAAAACGGCCGTAGAAAATATTTGCTGTTATCCTTTCTTATAATAAGACACGGTTACCGCACTTGGTAAAGAAAATTATGTGTAATAACCGGCTAGTGTACGTACCTCCATCAAATTGAAGACCAATTCCGATTTTTTTTTTAAATGGCTAAAAGCGCCAAAATATTTACCGGTAAACTTGTTCCTAATAACACACGTGACTACATTTAACCCAGAAGGATGTGTAGTGATCGTTGCTATACCTTACCTCCCTCGAGTTGAAGAAAAGGTTCGAAATTTTTTTGTTAAAACAGTCAGAAAACTCAAAATAGTTATAGGTAGTTTGATTATGCTACAAAATGATGCGGTGCCACACTTGTAATGTACAGTAATCCGTGTACACTTATCTCCCATGTCAAGTTGAAAAAAAAATTCGAAAATCTTTTAAACATAAAGAAAAAGTTCAAAATATTTACCGGTACGCTTGCTTAGAATGACTGGCAGTGAGCATACTAAAACCATAAAAATGATGTACAATAACCGTATGTTAAACTTACCTCCTACGTTAACCGGCAGTACAGTGACAGTTAACTACTTGAAAGCGGTATACTTACTTACAATGATACGCGGTGACCATACTAGAACCAAATATGATGTACAATTACGTGCGGCACAGTTACCTACTATTTCAAGTTTAAAAAAAGGTCCGCAAATTTTTTAAACGCCCAGAAAACGTCCAAAATAACTACTGGTATGCTTGCTTACAGTAAAACGAACGAATAGATAGCGATTATTTTATGCACTAATGAGAAAGGAGAAAGAATATAAAAAATAAAGAAAATTTATTAGATTTAACAAGTAAAGAAAATTTTATTAATAATTGAAGCATTAATTCCCATACAATTATATATTTATTTATATAGATTATGATAATATATGGACTTTAATTCTAATCTTGTAAAAAAAAATAGAAATCTTTAAAAGAACTAACAAAAAATAACAAAAATTAATAAAATTTTAAAACAACATAAAAATATGAAAATTATTAAAAAATAATAATAATAAAAATTTTAAAAACTCAGTTGAGGGCCTAAATAGTACAATTTAGGTTAAAAATTAGCGGTTACATGTACGTGATAATAATAAAAATAAATTTTTAAATTCTGCATGAGTGAGTTAGCTAGAGCCTATAATTAATTAAGTTCGAATTGAAAATTATGTCCTTTAAATTTAAGACATCATATTAAATTCATCATACATCGAATGCGCGGTGACAACACTTGAAGGAGAAAATACTGATCCACTTATCTCTCACGTCATGTGAGTTGAAAAAATAGGCCCGAAATGTTTTTTAAACGCCGAGAAAACAGACTAAGTTTGTTCCTGCTGCCTCATCCGTATTCACCGTGCTCAGAATGTCACTCACGCGACAACAGTGTTCGCATTGGAGTCCGATTAAGAAACTCGACAGCTGTTTCCCGACGTCAGCACTGATACTGCATATTCATCTGTGAAAAAAAAAAAAAAGAAATCAAAATCTCTTACCTTTTTTTGTTCGAAGACAACAAACTGGTTAATGATTTTGTCTCGAATAAAGATGATGCAGACAATTGAAGCTCTGTCTTTCGCTAAAAGCAACAGGCGAAGGCAGATGGAATCTCAGGTGATATGTGCCGGTGCATGCCATGGGCAGGCCTTCGAGATCTTTACCCCTTTTTCATGGATTGCCTCATATCTATCACCTACAGTCTTATGTTAAAAGAAGAGATGCTTTCAGGCCTCTCTATCGTAGGGTTCCCTTGCTTTTACAGTTAGGGTTTTGTGCGTAGTATCCTTCACTCTTTGCTTTTTGCAGGGAAAAAAAACAGAGCAGCTAAAGTGGTGAAGTTTTTTATGAGAAAGACAGGTAGATTTTAATCTAGTTTTATTTTTTTATTTTCTATAGTATTAATTATAATTAATGTTATATATTTTAATATAATAGTTCAATAATAATATAGAAAAATTATACCAATGGATGACAGCAATGGTAGTAAAGAATATTAAAATGTAAAAGTATATTATATTATAATCTTAGTATATTACTATATTATTAAGAATCGGACCTCAATACTAACTATTTTCTAATTAATTTGATGAAGTCTTTGAAATTACAATAATAACCTTTTTATTTTTTTAACATCGAAAAAATTTTAAGATCTATTAGTAATTTTAATTAGGGATCTTAAGTTCGAGACTCAGTTGTGACATATTATTAGGAATTTTTTTGATTAATAGGTATTTATACAACTGTAACGCCCCAAAATTCTTGAAAATAATTTTAGAAATATCTTATGATTTTTCTAGAATTTTAAAATATTTTTCTAGAATTTTTAGATGAGCGGAGGTATAAAAAAATAAATGGGGAGGAGGACATAAATCACGCTAGGCGGGGATTGTCCCTTGGTCCCTCTTAAGAAGAAGCAGAGTAATAAGCAGTTGGCCTAAGCAGGCTTGCTGAAAGAAATATGAGGAAAACTCTAGTTAACGGTGGGCTGGGCTTATAAATCACTTAACATAAATAGGAGATTAAGT
>JBAMIE010000055.1:5430342-5442056 GCA_037177295.1 Kaempferia parviflora
CATCAAGAGCTACCTCACCGGTGTAATTGTCCGATGGCTCGACGACCTTCTCTCCATCGTCGCCATCATTCGTCGCACCCTTATCTCCCGTCACGCTTTCAATGAGAAGAATAAGAAGAAGAAGCAACGAGTACTCTTTAAGGTTAGTGCTTACTCCAAAATTCTTGCTGAGCTAAATAAGCTCACGCTCTTCCCCTCTTATCTCGCACCCGACGCAATGGAGGAGACGATGGACCTGCTCCGTCTGCAGATGGATAACATTTCGAAGCGGAGGCGATCAATGAAGCGGTGGCGTAAAGTCTGCACCGCCGTCGTCATGGCTGTCGCCGTCGGCATGCTCATGGTCTCCATCGGGCTTGCACTCGCCGGAGCAGGTCCTGTGGCCATCGCGGCGGCCGCCTCGGGAGCAACAGCGATCAAGGCAGTGGAGCCTTTGGTGAACGCGGCGTTGGAGGAGAAAGAGCAGAAGTTGAAGGAGGAGGAGGAGGTGGTCGAGATGCTGCGGGACGGAGAGGGGTTGATGGTGCACGAATTCAAAGACATTCGGCGGCTGGTGAATATGTTGATGGACAAGTATTTGAATTTGGCAAAGCATATTCCGGCGGTGGAGAAAGCAGCGCCGCGGATGGAGAAAATGATTGACGAGATAGAGAGCAGAGTCATGGAGTTAAAAGGAAAGATCAATCTCTACTGCTGCAAGATGGAACAATTCGAGGCAAAATTCATCAGAATGGCAACAAATTAATTAAACAGTTGGTTAACTTCCATGATATATTTATTTATAATTTGTATGATTTGCTAGCAGTGATTTCCCATGTCGGTGAAGCAGGGGCGAAGTTTTTTATAACTTTTTAATTATTTATTGCAAATATAAATTTCATTGAGAAAAGTAAATGTTATGTGTTTGATTTAGTTTAAATTATATATACAAAAAAAATTAATTTTTAATGTAAATTTTATGTTTTTTCGGGTTATATCTTTAATTTATTTCCTCACCCGTACCAAGATCCAGTCTCTCTGGCTTCCTCCCCTTCAATGTAATCTTGCGGAGCTTCAAATTCGTATCTTGTTTGATCTCCGATCGTTTCCGAAATCGATCCCACCTCGCAATCCATTGCAAAGCCCCAAATCTTTGTCACCGTCTCCTGCTCCAGCGGCGATGGCCGGGAAGTAACCTCGACGAACCGACGATGTCGATCGCCTGCGGAATCCCCTTCCTGGAGTGCGTTTACTGCCTCGCGTGCGCCCGCTGGGTCTGGAAGCGCTGCCTCTACAACGCCGGCCACGATAACGAGGAGTTCGATCCCGTTCCTCGCCTCTGCCGCTACATCCTCGCCAATTACGAGGACGACCTCGAGAACCCCATCTGGACCTGCAGGGCGGCTGCCCCGTGGACCCGACCTTGGTGATGCGCAAAAAGGAGTACAGGGACACGGACACCTGCAGCCGCCTGCCGCCTTGCCTGATCTACCTATATCACCAGCACTCCGACGTTGGTGCTCGCCGTGAGGGGCCTAAACCTGGCTAAGGAAAGTGGTTACGCCGTCTTGTTCACAATGGGCTGTTAGTAAGAGAAAATGAAGCGTTGGTAAAAAGGAAGGGAAAAATAATAAATTAAAATTAAAATAAAAAAAGATTAGAGAACTATGGAGAAGAAATATTCAAACGTGTCGAATGATAAGTGCGGAGAAATAGATACTGAAAAATGAACGAGTGTTAATGATGATTGTTGCAGTTTTTTTTAGACTAGTCGATCCATATAACGGCTAGTAAATTAACACAACGGTTAGTTAACGGCTATTTTAATAAATAAATCAAAATTTCATTTATAAATACTCTTCACCTTACACAACTCATTCCAATCATTCCAACACCTAAGTCCTTCTAAAACTTTCCTCTCTACTATTTTCCTCTGAAATGGACAAAAATAATCGAGGATTTTTTAGAAATTTTTTAGAAAATACTTCTTCCCAAAATTCACATATTCCACCAAATTATCCATATTTTCCATATCCACTAAATTATTCACAGAATCCATACCCACCAAATAACCCATATGGTTCATATCCACCAAATTATCCATATAATCCATATCTACAAAATTATTCATCTAATCCATCTACAACCGGTATGCCTTTTACATCTCCGACCGAAAATGAACCATTTACTCTGACTTTTATTCCAGAGACTCAACTAGCTGATTGTGAATCTCCAATTGAGCTTGTAAATTTAGAGAAGGCAGATTCTGGCACTGCAGGTAGAAGAAACGATCAACATGGAGTAAGGTTGAAGAAGAAGTTTTAGCGAGATCGTTTACCACTATCAACGATGACCCAATCATCGGCAATGATCAGAAGGCGGATGCTTTCTGGGGTCGTATTACAAGCTACTACAATGAAAATCGTCCTCCAGATACACCCAACAAAATTGCAAATGTCATACAATCACACTGGAACAATATCATACAAAAAAAGGTATATCATTTCAACGTAAATTACAATAGTGTTTATAGTGCGTATCGTAGCGGCCACAGTGATGAGGATATATTGCAGCTTGCGTATGAATAATATCACGAGGAAAATAACGGCATTGCATTTAATCTCGAGCATGTATGGAGAATCGTAAAAGACCGTCCAATGTTTACTCCACAGTCCGTTGATCACCTTGTTGGCACGAAGAAGGCAAGAACCTCGGAGTCGGGGGCAAGCAACACTTCATCTAACCAAGATGCAAGTCTATATGTAGACCTAAACGAAGAAGAAACTCGTCCAATGGGTCAGAAGGCAGCAAAAAGAAAGGGAAAAGGCAAAATGAAATCAGATATTGAAGGTATGACAACAAATTTGGATAATATGTTTGCAAAGTTTACTGAATATACAAGCATAAAAATGGCTGAAGTTGGAATGAAACAAAAACAACTCGAAGTTGAGGAGATGAAAGCAAAAGCTGCTGAAATGAAAGCAAAAGTTATCTTAGCCAAAGTTCAACTAAAGGAATACGCAATCCTTTCGAATGACACTTTGTAAATGACAGAGGAGTAACTTATCATCCATAAACATCTATGTCAAGAGATTAGGGGAAGATGGAATATGTAATTTTTATTGATTTTAATTTTTAATTATTGTACTTTTTCAATTAATATAATTTTCAATTATTGTCCTTTTCAATTAATATAATTTTCTATTATTGTATTTTTTTCAATTCATTTACAATTCCTAATCAATTAATATAACCATTGCAAACTAGCTGTTGGAATATAGCCGTTGTAATATAGTTGTTGGAATACAGTCGTTGACAAGAAAAAATAAATAGACACCTTGAGCTCCACAATTTTTCATTTTAAAAACACACTAGCTCTGAATCTGTTTCCTCCAAATGTCTCAATCTTCAAGTAGCATCAGCTCTGACTCGACAAGTGAAAATAAAGTTCATGTTGAAGTTGTTGACAAAGGTTATGATCCGGGGAATGAGCTAATGTCATTGATACTTAAACAAAGTCGTTAAATAGTTAAAGCATATCAAAGTAATAATGAGATGCAGCGAAGAAGAAGGTTCATTCAAAGAAATCGTGAAGCTGGGCATGCGAGTCTCTTCAATGATTATTTCTCCACAAATCCACTGTATCCATATCAAATATTTTGAAGACTATTACGTATGCGATGAGATTTATTTTGTCGCATAGTGAATGCATTTGAGAGTCATTTATCATATTTTTAGCAGAGGGATGATGATGTGAGAAAAAAGTCTCGTCACCACTACAAAAAATGCACGCCTACGATTCGCCAATTGGCTTATGGAGCCCAGGTGACCATCTTGACGAGTACCTACTTATGAGTGAATCAACCGCCATCAAGTGTCTTTTCAAGTTCTGTATTTATGTGATTAAACTCTTTAGTGATCAATACCTGAGAAGGCTGAATGCTGATGATATTCAACGTCTTCTTCAATTGCATGATGAGAGGCACGACTTCCCTGGAATGTGTGGGCAGCCTTGATTGCATGCATTGGGAATGGAAAAATGTCCAGTTGCTTGGAAAGGCTAATTTACAAGAGGTCATGGAACACCAACAATCGTGCTTGAAGCGGTCGCATCTCAAGACTTATGGATATAACATGCATTCTTTGGTGTCACAGGTTCACATAATGATCTTAATGTGTTGTATGAATCTCTCATATTCAATAACGTTTTGCAAGCAAATGCCCCGAAGCTTAATTTGAAGGTCAACGGAACTCAATATAAGAAGGGGTATTATCTAAGATGGAATATATCCGGATGAGCTACTTTCGTGAAATCTTTTCCTTGCCCGGAAGATCCCAAGAGGAGGTTATTTAAGGAAAGACAAGAGGCTGCAAGAAAATATGTTGAACGAATATTTAGGGTGGGTGCTCCAAGCTCGATAGGTAATTGTCAGAGATCCAGGTTATTATTGGTATAGAAAAAAGTTAAAACATATTATGTTATCATGCATTATTTTACACAACATAATTGTTGGAAAATGAGAGGGGTCACGTGACAAATTGGTATAACGATGAATCTAATGAATCCACACAACCCATCCAAGGCTCAAACCGAGGATTTCATGATTATTTCCAAATAAATTCTGAACTACGTGATAGTCATGTGCATCACCAACTTCGTGCCGACTTGGTTGAACATATTTGGTCACAATATAATAACAACCCTTTAATTAGTAATTTATAGTTTTGTTTTATGTTTAATTTATATATTATTTATTAATTTTATGTAAGTGTGATTTTTTTTATATTATACTCTTTCATTTCAAATTTATAATAATATTTTAATTTCAAATAAATGACACTAATATTTTACCTAATAAATATATTTAAAAATAATATTATTATTTATTTTAAAAAATAATTATTTAAATTGTGTAAATAAAATTAAAATTATATTTATTTAATTTAAAATAAAAATAAAGATAAATGAGTGAATGACGAAACTCACAAATAATAAATATTAATGTTAAAATGAATGTGAGAAAATAAATATGTTAATATAATATATATGTGACATATGGACCCCACAAATAATGAGTGTTAATGTTAAAAAGAATGTGAGAGAATAAATATGTTAATATAATATGTATGTGCATGTGGACCTTATATTTTTTATGAGATGATAGGTGTTATAATGTTAAATGAATATCAATACTCTAAGAACTAAGTTTCCTTTTATAAAAAAATAGTATATGATGTCGATTGAGTTAAAAAAAAAAAAAGTCATTTTAACTTTTGGCTAAATTTTTAAATAGGGTTATTTTTTTTAACAAATATGATTCAAGCGTTGCGGTTGAGAGAGCTCGACGAACACAAAGCACTATGAGCTACTTAGGACAAGTTACACAATTATCTTTAGTTTATTTTAAAAGTTTTTTTAAACCAAAATAGGTCATTTATAAATAAATATAATTATTGATTTTTTTCTTTTATTTATCTAATTGAGGTAGGCTGATTCCATTATTTATTTGATCCAGTTAAGACTTTTACAGCGATATTTTGCATAGCAAGTCGGACAAACTCGCCGATCCACTAAAAAACCTAAAATTGATCCTTTTGTTTAACCTCCTCCAGCTTCCTGCTCCCCTTCCGTCTTTCCTTTCCTCTTCTTTCTGGGTGACGATCTTCCCCGTTCTTTCTTCTGATTGTCTACCCCTCTTCGGTTGCTCCGAATTCTTCAGGGCGAGACAAACTTGATTGATGGGCAACATATTCGTGAAGAAGCCCAAGATCACGGAGGTGGATCGAGCCATCCTGTCCCTCAAGACACAACGCCGCAAGCTCGCTCAGTACCAGCAGCAGGTTGTTCCTTCACATCGTATCATCTCGTTCTATCACGCTTTGAACTTGTTCACCGTTCGCCCAGCTAATTAGGTCATTGTCTGACTTTTGTTAACATTTGTTGGTTTTAGGGAATTTTAAAGCTCAAAATGAGCATAATATTTAGAAAAATCGGTCTTTTAGGAGTTATTGCGGATTGCCTAGGGCGTCGTCGATCTTCAATTTTTTTCCGAGTGTCTCCTTGCCCGCTGACTGCATTTTAAGTAAGAGGGCAGTTGTGTATTCTCACTGAGAGAAACCAAAATTCCCTTTTTCAGTGACCTTCTCCATCAGGATATAGTGAATCAGTTATCTGCTAAAGGATGATGAAATTGGATGATCATATCATAATTATCTTGGTTCATTTCAAAATCTCATTGTGGTTGATTGGCTAAGTCTAATTTTCTGTTGGACATTATTCTTAATTAGTTGATGACTAAGTGCCGCAGTTAGGATTTTAGATTATATTTAAAATATTATTGAAAAGTTTAAAATTGTCCAACAACAACAACAACAACCAAGCCTTATCTCACTAGGCGGGGTCGGCTATTCATTGAATATTTGAATATTTGTCATAGTTTTAACGCTGACTAACAACCTAACACAACCCTCCTCTTTATCCGGGCTTGGGACCGGCCATGTATACAAGTCATCAAATTTTAATAGTCTGTGATCTTTCTTAGAAAATAGTGGATTTTTTTTTTAAAAAAAGTCTGATTTAATTTTTAGAAAAGTTAGTTAGAGTTTTTATTGAGATTAACGAAGTTTTTATTTTATGGAAAATAAGTTTTATAGTCAATTTATAAAAAAGAGTGAAGATCCTATGTATAGGATTTGCTTTTTATTATCCATGTTTCTGTTACAATGTATATCATCATTTTAAGATGTAACAGAGATCCATTTCAATCCCACCTTAAGAATTCTCTTTAGAACACACACAACCCCCACCTTAAGTATGTATACAATTTTTCTTATATAGCTGCAGTGCATTTAAGTGCAAAATTCAAAATAGATTGTGTTTCATTACAGCTGCACTAAATTTTGCTTTTTGAGCACGGTTGCAACTCTTCCCAATGCTAGCTCCTCTTACAGGGACTATCTTTTCTTGGCAGTGAGAACTTTCAATTTAACACCAATTCTTTCTTTTCTTTTATCTCTCATTTTAATTTTTTTCCCTTACATGCTTATGTATAAGAGTAGTTCTCAACCTATAGAATCTAGATCAACATGATTTCTTCATGGTATGCTCGTGGGTTGACCAGTTCCTATTTGGAAGGTTGCAATTTCTTAACCGCTGCAGTTTCCACTCCAGTGAATAGTTTAGCACATTCTTGCTACTATGGGGTCCTGAAGCACAAGGAGATTTTCCTCGGTGAATTCAGTGATGCAGGCTTTTGTTGCTCTTCATGGTGCTTTCGGACTAATAAGTTTTATATCATATCTATCTGGATTTGCTCGATCTGTTCAATTGCAACCTTATAATGCAACCATATTTTCTTATTCATTTGTTGTTTTTGTTGTACATCCCTTAAACTAAACTAGTCAGTTCCAGCTAACAGGGGTAGTTCTACCTGTCATTAGCTTATCTGGTTTAAGTGTGTACTGCATTGAGTTGATTAAAGTCCAAACCACCTCATCCTTCTTGTTTATGCTCAAAGTGGGAATAGAAGGAAAAAAGCTTCTCCAGGCATGAGAATTGGAATGGCTGTACATATTCAAGATTCCACTTCCCTTGTTTGATTGATGTGACTACCTTCATTTGTTTGTAAGGAAACTTGTAACTTGTAATCCTTCATTAGCAAGAATAAACTCTCAGGTGACTGTAATCCATTCAAATCTTGTATCCTTTCTGTCTCCAAACAAGAAATTTATGCATTCATACACCAGTACAGCATGAACTTAAGTCCTTGAGAGATGTCTTTATAATCCATATGGAATAGTTTCCAAGAATGTACTAAAGAACCATCTTAATAACAAAAATTCCTAGTTAGATGCTATCATGCTATATCCTGGATATAAATAAACCAAGCCTAAATGTGACTTCTCTTCCATTTAAACCCACCCATCTCCTTGTGCATTACCTATTTGACCTCACCATATAACAAATATTTTGCCATGAGCTGCTTTAACCTTCTTTTTTTTATGCATTTGGAAGTCTACTCGCATATGCCCAGTATGACTGATATTATGAGCTCCACTCTACCTGCATAATTCAATTCCTTACCTTCCAGCTTGACAGTTTCCTGACCATGACATCTACTAGTGGTAAGCAGTTTACTGTTTTTTACCCTAAAAATTTTATTAGGGATGTTAAGATGCTTGAAAAGCTATTGTTCCCTCTTCAATCTACTTATTTCAATGTGAGATATTTATCCTGTATGAAAATCTGCTTCAGTCTTCAATTACAATTTTGTAGTTTGCTTATAAAGACATGTCTGAATTATACGTTCCCATTTCCTGTGCTTGATTAGCTTGAAGTTGTGATTGAAGCGGAGAAACAAGCTGCTAGGGACTTGATTCGGGAGAAGAGGAAAGACCGGGCATTGCTTGCACTTAAGAAGAAGAAAGCTCAAGAAGAGCTACTCAAACAAGTTGATGGTTGGCTTATAAACGTCGAGCAACAAGTATGGTGCATAATTGTATCTTTATCATTTTTCTAGAGATGCAAGTATAGTTACCACTTAAGGGGTTTATGATAGTTCTGTGCCTGCTTTAGTTGGCAGATGTTGAATTAGCAAGCAGGCAGAAAGCTATATTTGAAAGCCTGAAGGCAGGAAGTAATGCCATTAAGTCTATCCAAAGTGAGATCAGTTTGGAGGATGTTCAGAAGCTTATGGATGATTCTGCTGAGGCAAAGGCTTATCAAGAGGTAAGATCTGTGCTGGTGTTTATCGTTTTTTTACCCAAGCTTTTGTATTTGACTCATGACTCATATTGACCAATCACTTCATTTGGATAGATGGTTAACCTGTAAAACAAATCTCATATTTAACTTAGAACATCAAATTGATGACTTGGTCAATGACTAAGAATACAGAAGTTATGTTTAATTATACAAGTAAGCCACTTAAAAGAAGAAACTGCAATATTTACCATATAAATGATGGGTAGGTTATGTTAATTATGCAAGCAAGCCACTTTGAAGAAGAAACTGCAATATTTACCATATAATTGATGGGGATGTGGTTTCAATAGAGGATAAAAACCGCTTCTAGGTCTTTGAGGATGACTTGTTTGGTGTTGTGAAAAGGAAAAAAAAAAAAATTGCAAAATCTAGGTGAGAGAGAAGTGGTCCTCTCCAGGACCTGGGGTTCCTGGCTTCAAGTTAGAGGTAGAAATGTATGGTTAAAAATCCAGGTAATTGTGGTTTTTTTTATTAAGAAACAGGTCTTCAGTTTCTCTTTTGACCTTTTAGAGCTAAGTTAATTTTTCTAGTTGGTTGATCATAATTTGTGAAGGGATGCTTGTTTGAAGTCTTAGGTTGCTGCTAGGTTGCTTCTGAAATAGCCATTAGGGCATTTGTAAAAACTAATACAGTATGTTGTATAAAATTCTAAATTTTTGGACATTGTCATTATCTTGTTTACAAGGAAAATGTTCTCCTCTATGTTTCTTTCTTTCTTAGAGAGAGGATTTAAATAAAAGTGTTAGCTTGGAAAATTTTGATAAATCTGAATTCGTGTAATTTTTATTAGTTTTTTGGGGGGCATAAGTTCCATATTGAAATGTTAATCATAGTTCTTTTTGATCTATAGTTTTCTTATTTTCATCAGTTTCTCTCTCACATAAATGTGAATGTACTTCCTAAAGTTGTGGAGCTGTTTTCCTTTTCTTTTTTCTTTTTTATTTTGAAGGAAATAAATGGAATCCTGGGAGAGAGTCTATCTCCCGAAGATGAGGAAGCGGTTCTGGCCGAGTTTGAGAATTTGGAAACTGAGGCAAGTTTTTCTTCCCAGAAATCTCTAAATACCTTCCTCTTGGCTTTCTGGTTTCGCAATGGAATTGTCGTGTGCTTAATTTATTTATTTTTGAGTATTCAACTTGTATATGATGAGTAGCAGTTTCAGTAAACAGTTGAGCATGCACCTTAGTAAGCAGCCAAAGGTGCAGTTTGTACTGTACAGTAACTACCTTGTTCACAGACCTGAAGAAGCGACTTTGAATTTCGAAATACAATCAAATTCCGTTGGGTTTGTGCATCCGACATCTGATTGATCGTGCATTTAACCTTGGAATGCTTTTGTGTACTTGCAGATTACCCTCCAATCCATGCCTACAGTTCCTTCTCAGGCATTAGAGCCTATAGCAGATTCCCAGGTCGAGAGCAAAGAAGATGAGCTTATCGATCTTCCTGATGTACCCTCTGGTGACATCTCAAAGCAAGCAGCAAGCAAAACAAAAGGTCTTCATCTTTCTATTTTGATTTCACAGTTGCAACCATAAACCAGTTGAATGCTCATTAGCTTTGTTTCATTAACTTTTTATTGTACAGTTGCAGTTCCAGAGGAGCCACTGCCTGCATGATACGATCATGTCAAATATTGCTCATAGATTTTTCCATTGCCCTTCTGTATCTCTCTCGAGTTGTATGGAATTGAAGTTCAGTTAATGATCCTACAGACTTCAGGAAATCATAAAAAACCGTCCACACCTTAATGTGTTTTTAACCTCTTGCTTGTACAGAGAACTTAATTTATTATCAGTGATGACCTTGAAAATAAAAAAAATAAAGTTATGTTATTTCTGTTATTCATTTTGTATTATTTGTGGATAAATTGGCCAATCAGCAAGGGTGAGAATTGGTAAAAATGGAAATTAAGTAGAGAAAGTGAGATTTGCGCATGGTCGACGCTGATTGAGCTGGAAAGTGGAAATGGCACTGGTGGCAACTTCTGGACCTGTCTGCCTGTGGGCCCTAGTCTAAAATTTAAACTTTAGCCCTTCATTATTCAGTTATTAATTATACAAATAAACTCATTTATCTTTTGCATATATCAATTTTTTGGCCTCCTCTTTCCAGATGCTATGTTTACTTAGATGGACGGATGAGTGATGGAAAATAATCAACGGAGGAAAATTATCCATGCGGGGAATAGAAAGAGAAGGGAAGGGAAAAGGGTTTGCTAGTGATGGGAGAGCGCCTCCCCTCTCACGCTATCAGAGTATCAGTCCCTCCACTGCCGATGCCTTCGCTAGCATCGTGGCAGGTAGAGAGTAGCGCAAAACAGAAGTTTCCCCAATTGCTCATAGCTCGTTGCCCTCCTACTCGTGGGCAAGCAAGAGGTCATCCACTGCAACCCTTGCCGCCCACTTGCTTGCGAGTAGGCGAGCCCCCTTAGCCCTCCGGCTCGCAGGTGAGACCCTCGCCGCCCGTTAGCTCGTGAGCACTAGATCGAGGATTGAGGTGAGTAGGGAAATCGTAGTGGAGGAGGGAGTCGAGAGCGAGATTGATGAGGTGGATATGAAGCCACTTGGAGCTTTGGGAGGTAGAGTTGTATTTGAAATCGTTGAAGAAAGACTTCCACTAGAGTTGCTTCATCGATTGCTGCTTCTCCATTATGAAATAGATCTCACCGGGGTAGGCGGCGGCGAACATGGAGGAGGCATGCAACACTGGGATGGCTGTCTGTTGGCAGACACAGGTGACTCAAGATCGGATGGTTGCTATTCTGAGGCCATCTCCAACCCATCATCAAAACACCAAATTACCAAATTTAGTGATGAGTTAGCACTAAATTCCTCCAACCCATCATCAAATTTCACACCAAATTTGTTGTGAGAAGACCAAGGTTTTTTTTATATTTTTTAAAAAATTATTATATTATATAATTAATAAAATTAAATGTAATATATATTATTAAATATCATAAATAAAT
>JBAMIE010000055.1:5473258-5503462 GCA_037177295.1 Kaempferia parviflora
CTTCACTTTAGTCGTTATATTTTTATACATATCCTTAATTAGTTCAATATGTCTTATGCTAATACCTATTTTTTCTAGAATTTTTCATATAATTTCTCTTGGGACTCTATTATAAGTTTTTTCTAAGTCAATAAATACTATGTATAGATCTTGCTTTTGCCTCCGATACTTTTCAATTAGTTGACATAAAAGGTGTATAATTTCTATTGTTGAAGTATAAACCTAAATTGATTTTCGATCATCGTGGTCTCCTTCCTTAATCTGTTCTCTATTACTCTTTCTCAAAGTTTAATAGTATGACTCATTAGTTTAATACCTTATAATTTACACAATTTTGTACGTTTTTCTTTTTCTTATGTAAGGGAACTAGAATACTTATCCTCAATCAGACATTTTTTTTCATTTTCAATATCATACTTTAATATCCGTCTAATGACTTTTCCATTTTGCATCCCATTTGAAACTTATTCTACTTTTGAAGTTTGAATTTTACGATAAAAATTTAAATTTCTATGCTCATTTGATCTACTCAAATCACCAAAACCTTCATTAAAAAGATGATGAAAATATATTTCTATCATTCTTTTATTTCTCCATCATTTACTAGTACCTATTGCATTCATCTTTAATACATCTTGTTTGGATAAGATCTCTCCTCTCCTCTCACTTTAGTTATTCTATAAATGTCTCTTTCCCCTTCTTTTGTATCCATATAACCATCTAAAATTTTCATTTTTTGCTTCATTCACTCTTTCTTAGTGTTATTGTATATATTTTTTTAAAGTTTCCATCGGTCTTACTAATGTATAATTTCTTATAGATGGTTCATTTTTCCTTTATGTTCTCGTGTGCTTTCTCATTTCCTCGGTCCTTATTTGGCGGAGCATAACCCTTTGACTCATCGAGTACACTCTTAGCTACTATTTTTGACTTTGATACCATCTTATTCCATGTCGTATTAGTGTTATCGTATATTTCACCTAATGCTTGTACTCCTGCTCCTTAGATATATTTTGCTTCCCATCCTTTAACTTCTACCATTTAATTTTAGAAGTTGTGTATATTTTTCTTCTATTGATACTATGATTGAGGCTTATATCCAACACTTCTAATTGTTGGGCAGTTAATCTTTCGGTATGGATGACCTTGTAATCTTTACAAATTTTTCTATCCCTTTTCTTAACCATACGAAAGTTAATTTGCGATTTATTATTCCTACTTTTAACAAGTCTTCCTCTCTTTTATTAAAAAAATATTAGCAGTATATGATCTTATGCCATCGTAAAATCCAATATAATTTTTCCTTCTTCGTTTGTTGTTCCAAATCCATAACCCCCATGCCCTCTCATATGCCTCATTTTTCACTCCGACGTGCCCATTGCCTTCTGTTAAAATCATTTCATTTGGAAGAATATTTTATAATATTTCATTTAGGTCATCCCCAAATCTTGATTTGATATCTTCATCTAATCCTACTTGAGGTGCATATATGCTAATCACGTTTATAGTTTCTTTCGCCACTACTATATTGAGTGTTATAATTCTATCCTCTTTTTAACTACTCCTACAACTTTATTTTTCAACGAACTATCTAAAAAAATATCCGCTCCATTTCTTGTTTTACTCTTTCCTATATACCGTAATTTAAAACTCGAGTTCTGTATCATCTTTGCCTTTTCGCCTACTCATTTTGTCTCTTGTACGCATAAAATACTAATTCGTTTCCTAATCATCGTATTTACTATCTTCATTGCTTTATGGGTTTCTATGTTCCATGTTCTAAATCTTACACTATTAGTTTTCCTAAAATTTTTCTTCTTATCCAACTTATGATGTGAGAACTCTTGCCTATTTAATTCTACACTCAAGTTCTCGTGGAGATATAGCGGTTCTTGCCGATACGTTAAAATCGGACCATATAACACTAACTCTTGCATATATGACACTATACCCAAGTTCTGGAAATGTAACGGTTCTTGCCGAGACGTCCCTGCAACGCATTCCTTCAGGGGAATAACCTAACATTAATACAATAGTTTTGGATCAATTCATTGAACAATTGTTTTAACGCTGGCTGACAAGTTAATGTAACCATCCTCCTTTATTCAAGCTTGGACTAGCCATGACCGGTTTTTCATGGGCAATGTATAAGATAATTTACAGTGGTTATATAATTAAAAATATATTACATATCATTATTATAGATTTTTTTGTTATATCTATTAATAGCAATTATTATTATTAATGTTATATAACTGTTATTTTTGATAATTTGTATCTGTTACACATTATTAATTATATAACAATTATATAATATTAAATGTAAATATTATATAACATTGTTTTATAATACATGATGTCATTTAATATACTGTTAATATAACAGATGTAAATACTGATATAATATATATTATAGAATATAGATAATATACTGTTAATGTAACAGATATAAATACTGATATGATATATATTATAAATGTTACATATAACTGTTATAACTATAACATATAACTACTGTTGTAAATATAGCCTAGAATTGTGTAAATACAACATATACCCTGTTGTAAATATAACATATACTTGATGTAAGTATAACATACACCAGTTGTGAATATAAGTTATACATGTTGTAAATATAACCTATATCTCTTGTAAATATAACATATTTAGCTGGCATATATTATATAATTGTTATATATAAATATAAAAGAGGAGTTATAAACTCCATAACATTCTTAAATTGCAATTTATCGTGATTTCGTTACTCCAATCACGGCTCTTTCCCCCATCACTGCACTATTGATGCCAACGAGCTCTTCCTTATTTCTTACTCAATTTGTCTGCGTACCACTTGCTTCAAGTTTCTTTTGATGCATGATGCATCTATGGTGTCGCTAATCACCACTGATCATAATTGGTACTCCATTAACCCTAATTCGTAGCTCTAATCCTCTTGTTCTCCGCCCTTGTGATCGATAGAAGGAATCAAATCTATTCCTTTTGGCGCAGTGGGTGTTGGCTGAGAACTTGTGTCTCGATTGATACACGGCTCTGATGTATGGGCCATAATGAAGGCAAGGTGCAAGACAATGTTGCCTACCTCTGTTATTATATCCAGGATCCTTTCCGGTTCTGTGGTGTTGGATTCTGCATTTCAGCATTTTTGAAGTATTATCTATATATATATTAGTTACCATATTATCTGTATATATTAGTTAATATATGTGTCAATTAACTAATTGTCAATTAGCCTAATATGTCTCACTCTTCAATAAAGATTATCAATTCTTTTTATCTCAAAATAACATGGAGGAACTGAGAACTAGAGACATCCTGTGGCTATGATCTTCTTAGCCAAATTTCATGCAACACATAACTGTCCCAGTTACTACAGTAAAATGTAAAACAAGCAATGTGGGTTAATATGAGTTGAGTACTTGAATCAATTAAATTTTCTGATTTTTTTGTTTGGAGTATATTTCTCTCTTTGGTACATGAAACTTTTTTGATATATTAATCTTTTGGCTGTTGGCTTCTTGTTGATAACTATCATTTCAGTTAACTTAATTCTGTCTTTTGTTGTCCTAGGATATTGATACCCTCTGCAAAGCACTACCAGCTCTTGAAATTCTCAACTTAACAAACAATCTCATGGATTGTAAAATTCCTTATATTCCTTCTCTTGGTGGCATCCGTGTACTGGTTCTTAGTAATTGTGGCATCACATGGAATCAGGTGACACTTAAAGATGTATATGTAATTTTTTTTCTCTATCAAGACGACTGACTATTAGTTTATTGGAATCAGGTTGAAGAACTCAAAGAATCACTTTCTGCTATCCAAGAATTACATTTGATGAAAAATAATATACAGATAATAGGGGTAAGAGTTTACATTCTGATTTCTTCAAATCTATAATCTTGAACTTGCATTAGGAACATGGTTTAAAATTTTGAGCCGTATCGGAGTTTTGGTTTATGACTGAAATGATACGGTTTCAATTTCAGTATCGTATAATGCTGTGCCAATTCGGTTTCGGTGCTTAAATATAAAATATATTAATTAAAAAATATTATTATAATATTTGATTATAATAAATACTTACTATTGGTTAAACTAATATTTTAAAAATTAACATTGAGTAAAAATTAATTTAGAATCAATTAAAATCTAAACGTAATATTGGATTAATTTATTTTAATCAGTTTAAAAATAAATTTTCCTACCATGTATTTAAGGAGGAAAGGAATAAAAAAATTAAAAAGAAATTTTTTTCCATGTGTTTAAGGATAAAAAAAAATAAAAATATGGAGAGGAAGAAATAATAATTAAGAGGGAAAAGAATTAACTATTAAAAAAATAAAAAAAATAAAAAATGTAAAAAATAACTCAGTGGTCTTGCGTAACCGCGGGGCCTCCGTACGGTCAGGGGGCCTCACGCGGGCCTCAACACGACTGCGTAGGGGCATATTGGTTTTGGTGCATGTTGGTCAGCGAACGGAACAATAAATTCGGCCCTTGCCGGAGATTTTAAACTATGATTAATAAATGAAAAGAACTGGCCTTGTATGCTTATTTTTATCTTGATTTGCCATTTATGCTACTTGTAAAGAGCATGTTGAAAGGGCTTCTCTGTTGTCTATCATTGGCATCTTTTCTTCACTGGTGTAAGTGGTGCTTATCCCATGTAATGTAGTCACTCTTGGTGATTCATTCGTTTATTAAATTTTGGTAACAAGAAATTTATTTCCTTTAGTATTTAGTTATGGACCTAAATGAACATTTAGGGAGTGGTTTTCCAATATTTAGCATGGCCAATGATTAGTTCATTTTTTGCTCTCAATGCCGAATTCTGTATCTTCTATAAGTGATTTGAAAAACAAAACAAAACGCAAAAAACTTAAGAGCAAAGAAATATAATGCTATGTTATTTCATCAAACAGTGTGCTTCTAATGCTCGTGGTCAAGGATTTGATTCGTTGAGAGTTCTAAATTTGGAAGAGAATCATATTGAATCATGGGATGAAATATTGAAGCTTTCTTATTTAAGAAGGTAAGAATGGATGCTGCCATCTAACCTGCCAATTATTGCTATGTCAAGAAGTTTGAGAACATAAGCTTGTATTTTTCTCTAGCACTCATGTTTCCTAGTCCAAGATATTTAAGTTATGGTTGCAGTTTGGAACAGCTGCATTTGAACAGGAATAAACTGAGGAAAATATACTACCCTCTTGATCAACGAATGACAGGAAGTGATGGAACAATGGCTACAAATATTAGAGCATTTGAATGTCTGCAGTGCCTACTTCTAGGTAACTTGCGATGCCTCTTTGATTTCATTGGTAGACTCTGGTTTTAACTTTTTTGTAATCTCCTTTTGGACCTTGAACATAATTATTAGAGACTGATACATTCTTTGTTACATTAGCTGGTTTTCTCTAATGTGACTGACAACTAAAAAGATGTACAGGATCCAACGAGATTGATAACTCGGAATCGATCGATTCCTTGAACCTATTCCCTAGATTGATGGTGAGCTCATTTATCTTGGATAATTGTGCATGCACACCATTCTCTGATAATTCTCTTTAATAGATTTTTCTCCTCCACTCATCCATTGCCTAAATAACAATAGCTCACGTCAAATGCTCGATATTGCTATATTATTTGCAAGGACCACAGCATGTGCCATTCATTATTCTTACACATGCTTCAGCTGAATCTGAGTTGACTTACATTTTAGAGAAATTTGTATTTGGGGTTGCCATCTGCATATTCTTTCGTAACTGTATGTTTTGGCATTAACTGAAGGACATAAGGCTTTCAGACAATCCTATTGTTGATCCGACCAAAGGAGGTGTCCCGAGATTTGTGTTGGTTGCACGACTTGCAAAAGTTAAGTTCCTCAATGGGAGCGAGGTATGAATCTTCTGTGATAATCAATTTGCGTATCTATTTTGGGGTTTATAGAATAAATTTATGTACTTTGCTTAATAGGTAAGTCAACGTGAGCGGAAAGAATCAGAAATTCGGTGAGTTGATTTATCAATTGAATAATGGTTAGACATTCTATCTTTACTGGTATTATGGCTAGATGGTTTACCTATGATGTTCTGCTGAAAGATTGTGAGTATGGTTATTAAAAATTAGGCAGTGATTCATGACATACTAGTCATATGCTTAAATTTAGATATAATAGGTTATATCTTTAAAGACTATAAATACACAAATTAATCCTATTTCACAATGATAATGAGATGCCTCATTTTTATTTGATACTAAGGTCAAGCTATCCCATCCCCCTTGAACTGGCCTCCCTACCTTTTAAACTAAATACCTCCCTTACTAATCCGTAATTTCGTGTGCCAGTCCTCATCAATCACTAACCTCAATTCCAATTGTGGTATGGGAACCAATATGAAAATTAATGGTTTCAATTATTTCTCCTAGGCTCAACCACAGTATATGAAGTTCTTGTTGACCATTAGAAAACAAGTATCTCACATATCCATCTCTAGATGAAAAATATGTGACCTACATAGCATGATGAATTTAGACTTATCTTTACAAAGTTTCTCAATATGTAAGGAATAATAATGAGGAGTTTGGACTTACCTTCACAAGGCTTCTCAATATGGAAAGAATACTAATGTCTCCCTCCGATTCTAAAGAATTATAAGATACTCTTTATTGATGCACTTGAATGAGCAAAATATCTAGCACTCCGTCCATGTAACTATGGTTTAAAATCTTGTCCCACTAATCAGTACGGTCGTGGGACCCTCGTGGTTGCGGCGGTGGCTCGGTTGCGTCGGTGTTGTGAGGCTGCCTTTTAATTTTTAATTAAAACTTAGTTTAATAATTTCAATTAATTTCCAGCTATAGTAGAGATAATCTAAATAGACTTAATTAAACCCTAATAGAACTATCCCATTAACATATATATATATATATAGTATTTATTTTAATTCTAAAAATATATAATAAAATTTATTTATCATATGAGAGATCTCGATTTTTTTTTAATTTTCTAATTTTTTCATATGTATATTTTTAAATATTAAGTTCAGCTTTTGATTAATGTATTTTATATTAAAAAATAGCGAAACTATATCGGCACGACACAATATGGTACCACGGTATTAAAACCGTATCATTCCTATAGACCGAAACTCCGATACAACTCGAAATTTTAAACCATGCATGCAACTTCCACTTATCAAAAGGTATCTCACTCAGTGACATGTAAACAATCACTCACTCAAGATAAACAAATTGTTTTCAATATCTATATATATATATAAAGTAAATATATGCTGCGGACGAGTGTAATTTTTTTTTGATTTATTTGTTTTTAAGCTCCGGGTTACACCAATGAGATTTTGCCTTTAGGGTTTAGGGGTTAGGTTATAGTGTTCAAGCTAAAAAAAAATTTCAAATCGAAAAAAATTTCGGGTTTAAAAGATCACCTTTGTATGCAAAACTGAGGCAAAGGAATTAGAAAATGAGTACAAATTTGCTAAGTGGGTATCAATGATGTGCAAAGATTCAATCTTGATTAACAGACAAGTTAGTCACAACTTATATTACAATTTGAAGCTCTCATTTGACATCTTTAATTTATATATTTATAGTTAAATCTTATTTCTATTTCATTTATTTATTATCAATTAAAGTCGCAATTATTACTCTTAGTTATCACCATCCCTTATCAAAAGTTATGGTACCTTTAATTATCATCTTTTAGCCACCATTGATAAATTTGTACCTATAAATATATCTCCAATAAATCTGTCACCGATAGATCTATCAAAAAATGAATGATTGGAGTCAGTATCCTTAGAGTGTAGCGCAAGGCACACAAGGCGCTGTTCGTTGCGCCTCCGCCCCATGATTCGGGTGCTAGAGGCCAGGCGCGCGCCTTTGCGCCTAATCTGAGGCGCCAATGAGGCGCGCCTCTTGACCAACTCAATTCTTTTTTTCCCCTTTTGAAAAGATTTTTAACCTATTTCTTTTTGGTTAAAAAAAAACATAAAAAGCAAATTAGGGCACATAGGAAATAGAAAAAAGGAAAGAAAAAAACGAACGCACACACCTCCCACCTGAACCCTAGCCTCGGAGCATTTCCGGTCTCCGGTCACCGGTCGCCGCCCGCCGCCCGCCGCCGCACGCAGGTGTGTTTTTTCCTTTTTCTTTTGTTTTTCTGGTCTTCTTCTCTTCTTCTTTTTCTTCTGTTATCTTCTATGCTTCTTCTGCGTTTTCATTTTTTCTCTTCTTCTTCTTCTTCTTCTTCTTGTACTAAGGAAAAACCATTGCATCTATGGCCTTTACTTCACATGTTAGCCCCGAACAAGTCGAGAAGGGAAATACATCTTCCTCTATGAGACACTCTTCTCTTAGACTTAGAGATGAAGAAGAAGAATAAATTGAATTTGAAGAAGATGAAGATAAAGAAGAATACAATGAGAATGATCTTGAGCTTGATGATTATTTTGACTTATTATGCTTGTTTTGATAAACTTCGTTAGTTTAGATTAGAAAGTTGAAACTTAAAAGATTGAAACTTTTATTAATTTTATCATGGTGTTGTTTTGCTTGTCATATTATGTATCTCATGGTTAGTGTTTTGATACTTGTGCGTGGAATATTAAAAGTTATCATATTTGACATATTATATATGAGTATGTTAGTAGTTTAGTAATCAACCCCTAATGTTCAAGAGGCTCGCGCCACGGGCACGCCTCTAGGGAGTCATTTGTGCCTCGTTGCGCCTCGCGCATCTGATAACACTGCATTTAATATGTGAATCATATCATATTGTATGACATGAATCGTGAATGGTATAATTCCAACAATTATGCAAATCATGGCCTCATAAAGATCAAACACTAGCAAAAGAATTAGGATCACAGTTCCACATCAAAACCTAAAGAAATTATTCAAAGGGAATGGAATAGTGAATACTAACCTCATTGATGTCATATTTGGATTCCCGAAGCCTCTCACTCCAGAAAGTAATATCCCAATGGGTCAATTCATTTGCCTCTGGAGCACCAGCATTACTAGAAAAAGTTTTAATATCTTCCATATCTGCATGCATAAAATCTCATCAGCAGGACATTTCTTTGCCGGTAAACATTTTAATGTAACTATCAGTTGGCCAGTTTAGTACAATATGGCACCCATGCTACTAAAAAAAAAAAGACAGTAAGTGTCTCGTATCCATTTACAGATACCCTGTTGCAGATATGAAAGTGGAGCAATGTACATCTTGCAAACATATATCGACAGCATCCTTAATATAACATGGAAGAGGAGTGATTTTGACTCGGTAATTAAATTCAATGGTATGAGATCAGCTAAACTTTTTGATGCAACTCATGTGTGGACTGGTGGCAGGAAATCACAATAATATTGACTAAATAGGTTCAATTCAATTATATATGCACAGTATAAGTGTAATCTTAAGTATATGATTCCTTCTCGCCCACAAGAAGCCTATGAGCTATGTTGAATGGATACGGGTATGGGTATCATATCGAATACGATATGGATACGGCGATACGACAAATTTTGAAAATATAAGATAAGATATGGCTAGGATACGACAATCATTAAAATATATATAAATAATGTATATAGTATTGAATGATCATGAAAGATGATCAAAACCGAGAATGTGGGGCAACTGGCACAGTGGCATCTAGGATAATGAAAGATGATCAAAACCGATACTTTTAGATACAGTTCATAAAAAATTTGAAAGTCAAAAAGAAGAATAACCAGCCTGAAAGATAAGGGCTTATATTCAAATTTCTAAATCAAATCATTTTAACAAAATGATCTGAAACAATAATTTAGGGCTTATATGGCGAACGCACAGGGGAGTAGGATGAGTGGCGTGTAAAAAAAGATTAAGGTTTAAAAGCTTACAACCCAATTCATTTTTATTAATTATTTTCCAATTAGTCCTAGAAAAATTCAAGTTTTTTCAATTAACCCCTAAAAATTTTAAATATTTGCAATTTTGCCCAAACATACCCTAGATGTATCCATGCCGTGTCCAAAATGTATCCACCTGGTCAAACCTCAAAAAAGTCCACGACACATTTTTGGCCGTATCCTTATCCGTGTTGTATCCATGTCCGATACTTAAAAAAAAAAAAAATCGGAGTATCCGTGCAACATAGCCTATAAGGCAGTGTGGTTTGTCACCACATCATAAAGCTCATGTTGTAAGAAGAAATATCATAGCACATATGCAGTTACATATGAGGCCTAAGAAGATTTTTGAAATTGTTAGTAGGAAATGTGATGATAGCTTCATTATCTTGTGCATGCAGCAGGATGCTATTGAATTCATATTTTGATTACAGCAATCCATCAATTAAATGAGGCAATGAAGTTTTTTCTCTGGACTGTTAATCCATACACAAATTGGTCCATGGGATTGATGTTTCAAGAGACAAATGACTATTGTTGACATGCAAGCATATGAGGAAACTGTTGGAATTCCCATGGAGATTAGAGTAAAGACAAATGGGAACCATGGCTCCAAGTGATCATAATCCAATCAAATTGCCATTTATTCAATATGAATGTTAAAATTTGTAATATAGAGAAAGCCTCAGAATCTTTATAGTTGAATAGAGGAGTATAATTAGGACTCTATGAGATAACTTGAGAAACTAGCAATCAGAATCATGAGCCAACTACAAACACAATCAAACTCTTAAAATTGTTCATGATTTGTGAGATGTTGAATAAAGGATCTAATCTAAAGATGGAAATGGTTAAAAAAAAACAAAAGATAGCAATGTGAAAGAAGAAGGCATCTAGACTAATAAGTACCTGACTAATTAGTAGACACCACTGATGATGATTGATTAGTAATTAGTAGACACCACTGATGATGATTGATTAGTGAACATCTAGACTAATTAGGAAGAAGAACATATAAAGGAGATGAATCTGAAGATGGAACAGATGAACAAATCAACGTGTTAGATTAGTTGACATTATAAATTATTGACCTATTTATCATTTAACTCTCATTTAGTATTCAATTGGATCTTCTTATAATATTCTTAAAGGAATTTCAGCTCTCATAAGTGACTTTTCAAGTAAAATGTATATATACAAGGCATTCCTAGTGAAATAATTAAGGAAGTCTGTAATCATCCAAGGGAAAAGTATAAATTTGTAATAATGAGTAAGCATTATATGAGTATCACTTAGTACCTTGAATAGCAGGATCCCACGAAGCAGTGCGCAATTTTTCAAGAAGCTCATTTGCTCGTTCAACCGTGGCCATTTTCACTGTCATGCTGACCTAGAGTGAGAAAACATCCCGATAAAAAGATGAAATAATCATTATAAAAAATAAAGAACTTAGTAGTTTTAAAATTGCATAATTGTCACCCACATACCTCAGCATAGTTCTTGTACCCAAGAAGCTTAGCCTTCTCCAACCTCAACTTAAGAATTTGATTAATAATAGGAGTATTGTCAAGATCTCCGCTAGATGAACGAGTAACATAAGCACGATAAACTTCTTCACGTAAAGATCGATTCTTTGCATGTTGCATAACAGACATATAACTTGGAGCATCTAAAGTGATTATCCAAGGCCCATTTTCAGGAGTAGCATTTTCATGTCCCTGATCATAAGGAATGTATTACGAGAACATATATTGCTTCTTAAATGAAAAAAAAAAAAATGTCCACATTGGAGATCTATCCCAAGTTGTCCAAAAAAACAGATAAGATTTTACATCATAAGTAAACATTCTTTAATTATTGTTATATGGTGAATACGAAGATCAACCAAAAGTAATATTAAATAGCTGATATTTTAAATATATACATTCAGCAATAACAGAAAAAAGAAGATATAAAATTGGAGCAAATAATCATGACAGAAAAACCAAGGTTTAAAATCTCCACCCGTGCCGAGATTTCGGTCCCAAACCGGAACGATACAGTTTTAATATCGCATAGTGTCGATACTGTTTCAGTATTTTTTTTTTATTTATATATAGAAATTATTAGATAAATATATTTATTGTGTATAATTTAAAGATTAGTTGTATATTGATTTTATATAAATTCAAATTAATTTTAAGAAAAAAAAATATTATCTAAAATAAATATATAAATTAAAATTTAATTTATATATAATAAATATATAAATTAATTATTTATTTAATTAATTATTAAATTAAATAATATAAATTTTAAATAGTAAAAAAATATAAAAAATTATCAGAATATAATTAACTTTATTAGAATTTTTTAGATTTTTTAAAATTTTTTTAAATAAAATATTAGAATATAAATCTGAATTATTATAATTTTTTAGAATTTGTAAATGAAATTTTAAATAATTAAAAAAATATAAGAATATAAATCTGAATTGTTATAATTTTTTAAAAATTTTTAAATGAAATTTAAAATAACAAAAAATATTAGAATATAAATTAGATCAGTATAAATTTTTTTAGAATTTTTAAATAAAATTTAAAACAATAAAAAATAATTTTTAAATAGTAATTAATAAAATTAATTTTAAATATATTTTTTATATATTTTATTGGGATAGTTTAATTAGGGTTTATAAAAGCTTGCTCAAAATATCAGCATACCTTAGGAATTGTTTAAATTAATTATATCTAAATTTAATTTTCGACGAAATATAATCGCGAGCGACAGCGGATCGCGAAGGGGGGAACCCGACGACACCGAAGGTTTCGCGGGAGACTTCCGTTTGCGCCAAAAGCGTCGTGGGACACCTCCAGCGCTAAAAGCGTCCAGCGATGCTCCGGGAGTCGCTGGAAGCATCCAACAACTCCTCTGGCGCCGCCATGATGTATCTGAGACGGTGAAGCCTCCAGGCTGTTTGCGGATACACCCAGAGTGGTCGTCACGCTTACTACTTAATGTTGCTCGCCGTCGCCTCACCTCTGCTTGCTGCTACTCGTCGACGACTGCTGATTGCTCACGGGTTAGGGGTTTTTTTACATTGTGCGATTAATCAATCGTGACAGAAGGAATCGAATCAATTCCCGGCGCACAGCAAAATCATCGTGCTCAGCGTGCCGATTTCGCCGTCAGGCAAAACCATAAAAACTGTCCATGTCGGGCGGCACGGAACGACATTCTTTTCCATGATCAAAACTATGAAACTAGAGTACTTGTTAATAGAAGCCAATAAACATTATAAACAAATAAATAAATAGTTAAAGAAACAACTAATATGAGTGTTGCGAGAGATAATGAACCACTAAGAAAGAATAAAAGTGTTTGAGGAGACACTTATGCTGCATGCATTTCAAAAAGATAGAGAGATACCTTTGATACAGCTGTTTGTGCTGCAAGACCAAGGGCAGTAGCTGGTAATCCTTCAATTTCCTTCTTATCAGTAATCAATTTCTCAAATTTTTTTGTAGCATCCAAAACATTTTCACTAAATTTTTGTGAAAGTTTCTCGAGCTCCTAAAAAAAGAAAACAAGGAATCATGTAATATACAGAAGTACTCTTCCAACTTTAAAACAAAATTTCAATTTTCTATCATGAAAAATGAAAGCCAAGAAAACAAATCCTATAATAAACATAAATAACTGTCATTCACTAAGCAAATAAATTAGCAAATACAAGCATCCCCAGAGTAACTATCATTAATAAAAATTAAGGAGCATGTGCCAGTTTATATAGTCCATTATATTTATGTGTTAATCATCCAAAATTAAAACCCTGAATAATCATGATAGATTGTGTGGTTTATGCTATGGTGAAATAAATATTAAATATTTGTGTGATGTCAATAGATCATCTGTACATGGATTCTAATGTTTTCAATGCATGTTTTAGGCAAAAGCCATTATCATTTGCAAAATTTCAAATAAAACAACCAAGTCAACGGAATCATTTGATATAGATGAAAAATCTGAAACAATCAGATGCAGAGGCAAAGGATTACTTGTTCAATTTCATTAAATTTCTTTTTGAGTTCATCTTCAAGAGCAACACCATTCAGAACAGCTTCCTTGATTTGACCTGCAAAAGAAATGAACATATGCTTAAGGGAAGAAGGAATCATATGGAAGCTAACATTATCTAACTTGGAAATTGGTGTATACTGCAACAATTCAAACGAATTGATTAAATAAACGAAGAGAACATTTTACAGAACACAACAGTGAAGCGGTGTTTCTAACTCAAGATTTCTATAACAAGCAAGAAAATCCATTGATCTACAATATAGACATGATTGTAGCCATACAAGTAAGTAGCATGCGCCATTATAACATGCAAGTTATTGTTCCTTGCTCACTAATCAATAGAGGATAGAATGAAATATGTTCCTGTTAACAGGAGAAAAGTTCATCTCAAATGTTGGAGCATAAAGAATCAGCACAGTAAATTCATTGATTGATGCATCATTGGCTAGAGGAGGAAGAAAAGAATATTTAATGGTTATAAAAGTTCATCAATCAGGTGTTCCTACAGATAGAAACAGAAATGACAGTGAACTATGGCATGTTACCTTCTACTATACGTTTACGGGCATCACTAAGGGTTGTCCACGATGATGAATTCTGAATAGCCTTGAATGCATCATAAATAGCCTTACTCTGTCCCAATCTCAGCTGAAACTTAACTTTCTCTGGCTGTTTAAGCAATTGCAACATGGTTCTGTCTTAGAAGAAAAATGTAGAACAACCAACTAGAAAGTATAAGGAAAAATAAATTAATTAACACCATGATATCGTTCACAGTATCAATAAGATCGTATTCAACATTTTGAGTGAGATAGAAGCAAAAGTGTGTAGAATTAGATCCTACAGAGATCAGAGATGACAGTGTCGAAGATGAAACGGACCTGGACTTCCTCGATAGCAGATCGAAGCTCCGGTGAATCCTTGACGGACTTCAAATGGTTGACGACGCCCCAAACCACCTGCAACCGATCCACAATCTTCTCTAACGGTTCCACCAGTTTGGGCCACGTCGGCTCCACTGTTCTCTCTAACTCTACCAGATCCGCATCCTGTAACATTCAGATCCCATTGATCATGCTGAAACCCCTAGATTAATACACAGACTCCAAACAAACAACAAAAAAGGAAGCAAACGCAAATGATACAATCCTACGATCAATCCAGGTGAGATAGATAACTAGGGGAAGAAAGTACGAGTTTCTTCAGGAGCTCGAGGATTCCAGGGCGGACGTGCTTAGGCTCGACGGTGTCGAAGGGAGGGAGAGCGAAATCATGGAGGAGAGGATTATAATCAAGGCTTTCGTCGGAGGCAGCGGCGATGGGGGCGGCGGAGCAGTGGACGGGGATGGTAGATTTGCCGCGGTGGTCGAGGCAGAAGGAGAAGGAAGCGGACCAGAGAGGGCAAGGGAAGGATTTCGATGGGCGATGAGGTTTGGAGGAGGCGGCGGAGAGGAGGCGGCGCCGGTGGTAGGGAATGGAGGAAGCCGAAAGGCGGCGGAGGGGGAGAGAGCGAGTGATGGAAGCGAGGAGCATCACGGTGGATATGAAGAGGAAGCGGAACAGAGTCGCGTTCCGTAACGGCCGAGCCATGCCGAACCGGCCCAGGATTCGATTTGTATCGTTGGTGTAATGGATTGATGGGTAAAAATAAAAAACGTTATTGGGCTGGTTGGACTTGGGCCAATGCGCGTCCTCGTATGCTAGGAATCTAGCCCTTAGTATTTTGGGAAATATACCCATTTGTAGTCCGTACGAGGTAATAGAGCTATCAAATTCAGTGGGAGCGAGCTTGAGCTAGGTTATTAATTGCATTGCACGTTTAGGGGAAGTTTGTTCTCACCTTGATTCGTCTTTGTCATGTTGTTACTGATCATTTGAGATCTTTCAGAATGATTTTGTAAGAGGTTCTTGTTTATCAGGTTTAATAGGCATACACAACAGAAATTAGATTGAGTCTGTTGATCTTATTGAGTCAAAATAGCCGAGGAAGTTATTATAACACTCTTCACAATTCGTTTGTGGATTCGGTGGTGCCTTCGGGTTGCAAATGTATTTGTAGTTAGAAGTTGGTGGATTTTGTATTAATAATTTGATACTGATTCTTTCTTGTATTCATTTCTGATTGCTCAATCAGATTCTTAGTTGTTTGGAAATAATCAAATATTGCATGAGCATTTTCTTCAATCCTTATTTTAGTTGCAACTATTTGGAGTCAATTATCTGAATCTTAATCCCTCCTTTGTACTCTATATACTAACAATAAGACAATCTTAATCTCAAAAGTAAGACAATTTTTTTATTGGAGTTTCACGCCATTGCCAAATGTCTGTTGAAGTTGTATTTATCTGTTGCTGTTTAAGCCCATGTGAAAATGTTCAAAAAGTTTATTTCTCCAGTTGGACAACATGTATTTGATTAGAAATATTGATACAAGTAGAGCTCACATAAAAGATCAATGTTACCTTATCCAAATGATTGTGAAGCTATTTTTTTATTGTATTGGTTATGCTTTTTGTTGATTTGCTGGTCAGTTATGCATGGTAATTCTCAATCCTTTTCAAGGAAAAACTGTTATCAATTTCTTAACTTAAAGGTTTATAATTCAGTATCCAACTATCCATAAGGAATTCTAAGGATTCGTTTGAAGAGAAAAAGAAAATCAAAATTTTATTTCTTATTTGCAGCCTCATGGGACTTATATATATTTGGTATTACATTGTAGGCCTCGTATTTGTGATTTCAGAAAATTCGCAAACACAAACCTGACTGATTTGCTTGGATTTTTTGTTATTCAAGGTTATATGAAAATTGAACTCTAATTCCCACTTGTTTTTCTATTAAACATTCTAGTATAATATTGGAAATAGAATTCTAATTCTAACTATTATGGTTTCAAATGGGACATTTGTTGGTTCATGCTTTATGTGTCAAATATCTTTTTTAGGTTTTGTTAACATATATGCTTTGAGGATTCATGCTTTATGTGTCAAATATCTTTTTTTGGTTTTGTTAACATATATGCTTTGAGTATATGGCATAACTATGTAAAAGGTCTTGTAGTTTAGTTTATAAGCTTACAAGCCATGCAGAATGGTTATCATTTTGGGTCAAAAGGGAACCTGAGTGTTGGTAAACTTTATTAGGAACTAGAATGAAGGAAACATGTACAGACCTAAGTGGAAATGATGAACCGCTACAGGATAGAAAGAAAAATAAGTAAATCGACAAATAAGTCAAGTGTGTGTGTGTGTGTGTGTGTGTGTATATATTCGATAGAAAAGCAAATCAGCAAATAGGTTAGTGTTCCTTGGCCAATATGAAAGGGAAACTGTCCAATCCCTGTTCAAGAGCACTTTTTTTTTCATCCACAGTCTTGTAGCATGGATGGATGGATGGTTTGAAGAGGAGGATGTATTTTGATCTATTGAACTACAGCCAGACAATATGGATCCAACACATAAAATTAGATATGTTATCGTTCAACACTTAACTCTAGATCCAACTTAATACTCAGGTGCTCTACTTCACAGCGAAAAGATGATAAGAAGTGCAGATTGCCCCACCTACAATCATCCGAACGATCTTGAATGACTCCTCTTAGGCTTGCACCACTCATGCGCATTGAGGCATCAGTGTTCATCTTGTAAACACCTGTTGGTCCTTTCAACTGCTGTGCTGACATTGTCTGCTAAGTTAACCTCGATCCATCTAAGAAATTCCTAGGCTAGATTTTTTTTTTTTTTTTTTTTTTTTTTTTTTTTTTTTTTTGAGGGGACAATCTGCCATACATAGATTAGCTTCCCAGAAGACCATCATTTGCTGCACAAGACCATCTGAAAAGAAGTTTATATCAAATCCATGATCCTATTATTTTCTGAATGCCCTAAGACAAGGAACCATTCCTTAACAGGTGAAGTAGCAATTCTTCCACTTCTAGACAAGCATAGTGGAAATTGTCATGGCTAAATGTGGCATGTGTCTTCCAACTTTGTGAGAAGATCATGAGTTGTTCTCCAGAAAAATTGACACACTTTCCTTGAAACCTGACATTTCTACATCAACTTCTGAAGTGAAACATTGCAGAGATCCAAGTTCTCCCTTTTAAGCAGCCTTTCATATTTATACATATTGCATTCCTTGTTTATTCGACTCTTTGTCTATTATATTAGAAGTCAATTACAACAGTAGGAAGTCATTAGTGCACTCTAATTTTATGGATTTTGTCACTGATACTATTTTTTTCCCCTTGAATTTTGCTGCTGATATTTTTACTCGAAAGAGAAGCCAAAACATGTTTAATTGAAGCTCCTCTGTTTTTCCAGGTCCTGACTAAACAAAATGTCTGCTTTACCATTAGCAACTGCTGAAGCATGCGATGCAAACCCCCATCTTATCCTCAACGGTGAGCTCCGGGCCCTTCAGCCGATCTTCCAAATCTATGGGAGGCGGCAGGTCTTCTCTGGCCCCATTGTCACCCTCAAGGTCTTCGAGGACAACGTCCTCATCCGCGAGTTCCTCGAGGAGAGAGGAAATGGCCGTGTCCTCGTCGTCGATGGAGGAGGAAGTATGCGTTGCGCCATTTTGGGAGGCAACCCGGTTCAACAGGCTCAGAACAACGGCTGGGCTGGCATTGTCGTCAATGGCTGCATCAGGGACGTGGACGAGATCAATGGCTGCGACATCGGTGTAAGGGCTTTGGGTTCCCACCCCATGAAGGCCAACAAGAAAGGCTTTGGCGAGAAGCATGCAGCGGTTAACATCGCCGGTACGAGGATTTCTGACGGCGAGTGGCTCTACGCTGACAGTGACGGCATTTTGATTTCCAGGACTGAGATCTCTGTTTGAAATCCTTCTGATGGAGCATGAATCATGGCCATGGCCATGCTGCATCAAGTGAACCACTTTTGATCAATTTCAGATGTAACTTCTGATCTTCTTTTGAGTATCAAACTCGATTAAGATTAAGGACATTGGAGACTCTCTTGATGTAAGTAATGAATGTGATTTTGGGTGTTTAAGTTAAGAAACTAGTAAATTTTGTATTACAATTCAATCAAAATGGTGCTTTTTATTTCTAAATTGTTTACAAGAGTGAAAACGCTCAACAAAACTCTTGGACGCAAGAGCTCTAGAAAGAATCTAGACCTTCCAAGGGGAGTGATCTAGTTTAGTTAAAAATTGTTTTTAATTAAAATTACTACATTTGGAACAATTTTAATCTAAAAGTAATCTAATTTAATAAAAATCAATTAAATATTATTATAATAATTTTGATTAAAATTATTATAACATATCTCCCCCATGTCTTGACCATTTACACTTATGGCTAGTAGTCCCTCGTGGTTTATCTCCTCCGTATTGGCTTTGGGACGGGTCGACGGGGGCGCTGGGGCAAGCGATTCGCCTTTTGCCACTTAACTCAAATCATTTTAAATAATTTGGTAAAAAATATTAGACAAGGATATTCTAAAAATATAGGTGATTTTTAATTTTTTTTAAGATAATACATTAGGTGTCATTATGATTTTTATCCTATAATTTATGATTAAAATTAGGATTAATTTAGCTATGTAATTAAAAGATATATGTATATTAATATTTTCAACATTAAAAGAGAAAAAAATTTAAGGAAAATCTTGACTGACACATAAAATGATGGACCCCACAAAAAGTGAAATGGTGGACTCTATCACTATGTGTCTATCGTTGAAGCTTTACTTGAGTTTTTTCTTTGAACTTATCATTGCTCTATAATATAATACACGAATACGCTAAATTTTATAAAATTAATATTTACTATCAAATATTTAAACAATGATAATATAATTTATTCTATAAAATTGTAATATAATTTCCTTAGATTTCAAAACAAAAGTACAGAACAACGTCTACAATATTCTAAATCAATATTTATAAATATATCAACATCAAGAAGAAAAAAAAGTTGAAATTACTAATAAGCTTTAAAAAAATTTTCAAAATAAAAAAGGTTATTAATATAATTAATTTTAGATTTCACCATATCAATATGGTTATTAAAGTATATAGATTCTTACGATAGTAAAATTTTCATTATAGCATTTTAAAAGTGTTTAAAAAATAAAGTATGAGCATTATTTTCATTGCATTTTTAAAATAAATTAAATGATTATAATGTTTGAGAAATAAATAATTATTAAATTACAGAAAAGAAAAGATCAAACTTTATCAGATTCATTTATTGCATAGAAGCATTAATTTTAAATAGTTAATTAATCTTATAAAATTAAAAAAAAAACTATATTAAAATAAAAATGTTAACGAGCATTTTAAAATTATCAAAATTTGAAAAGGCATTTTGAAAAAATATACATTTTGAAAATTTCCTGTTATTCTTTCCTTTCCTTCCCTGCCCATCATCTCTCTCTCTCTCTCTCGATCGGCGAGGAGAACCTCCAATTGCCGGAGACTGTCGCCTTCGGAGGATGCGCCAGTTTATGGTGTCTTCGCCGGCCTTTCTTGCACTCCGGAGCGGCACCGGGTGGTGGGACGAGGTGAACGGCTCTGCCTTGTTGCAAGATCGGATCTTCCACACCCTCGCCCTCCTCTACGGCCTCTTGTCCGCTGTCGCCCTTGTAATCCCCCTCCCTCCCTTTTGCTTCAACTGCATTTCTCGATCGTGCGCTTTAGGGTTTCGTTTCGGATTCTCTGTCAAGTGGATGCTATTTCGTTCTGATTTTGAATTCTGGTGTTTGCTGGAATGGGAAATTTGAGTAATTTGCAATTGCGTGGGATTACGGTTGCATATCGCTGTGTTCATTCTCTATATTCTTTAATTGCAGATTCAATTGATTAGGATTGAATGTAGAGTGCCGGAGTTTGGTTGGACGACGCAGAAGGTCTTCTACCTTTTGAATTTCCTTGTTGATGGCGGTAAATAAGATGGCTTTTCTAGTAATATGCTCCTTGCATGCTCATGTTTAGCATTATATTGTACTTGCTATTTGCAGTTCGGTCACTGGTCTTTGTATTTCGTTGTGGTATTGAGAAAATAAGCCCTGAGGTACCTTCTTCTTCTTCTGTGATAGTGTGATATATGCTTCATGGTTATTTAGTGCATGTATATACTTGTTGGAGTTTCAGATAATTCAACATATTCTTCTGGACTTTCCTGGTCTTGCATTCTTTACTACCTATGCATTGCTGGTATTATTTTGGGCAGAAATCTACTATCAGGTTGGTATTCACAATATGATCCATGAGTGTTTAAGGAACGCAAATTGAGCTGTGTGCTTATTTCTTTTTTTGGTGATATTTTCAGGCACGTTCAGTATCTACTGATGAGCTAAGGCCTACGTTCTGCGCAATTAATACAGTTGTGTATGTTACACAGGTATTTTTTCTTTGTAACATTAACATTGTGCTTATTTCTGTGGTTGAAAAAAAATTCTGGTGTTTTTGCAGTTTGACTGGTTAATAATTTATATCCTTGTATATACATGGTTCATATGCCTTTTTAATATTTTATCTCGCTCATAGTTTGAATCCTTGCAAAATGAGTGGTCTTGGCTCTATCCATTGTATTTTGTTATTTCTCCATGGTTGTATGAGGTCACAGATAATCATACTATTAGTATGTGATTTCCATGGAAAAGTTTGTCACAAGTTCCAAATAGATTATGGTGTTCGATTCATGTTCATTGATGACTTCAGTCATCCCTTCTGATTCAATCCTCTTCTTTTGTTGCTTTGATATATCAGAGTACTAGTTAAAGTGAACTAATAAGCATAATCACTATTGTATTTCATCTTAACTATTACCTCTAAGTTGTCACTTAAATGAAATTTAGGTTTGATTTGGTATAGTGAGCACAATATTTGGACTATAAATGGATGATGAATAGGTAGAAGAGTGCCATCTTTTGGAAGAAAAAAGAGAGGAAACTAGATTAATGTTTCATGCATTTGCTGTGAATTACATCTGAAGAAATTTCTTCTGGACCTTATTGGATGGTTTGTTTGATTGCGAACCTGGACTCTCAAAACTAGACGAATGTTTTTTGGGACTATGAGGAGATAGAAAGAACAATGAGGAACCAAAAGAAAGGCACCTCAATACTCTTTTCTGTACTATCCTAGTATCGTTATGAAAACTATCATTGTACTACCTTGCGTGTGTCTTCAAGTATGCTTATGACACTTGTAATCTTCACTATTGGTCTTTCTCTGGTATCTATGCTTAAACTCAGTTATGCATTTGAGATGGTCAATAGACCTGTGTCTTCCTTAACATTTTTGTTTACTTGAAAATTGAAATACTAGATCAGATGGCTCTGGTAAGATTTTGTTTTTGTAGGCAAGGAAATGGGGAAAAAAGATTCACTCTAGTTCATATATGTTACTCTGTTGATGCCAAACAACATTCCTCATTTGTGCTAACTATTTTGGCTCTGAATAAATTTAAATTACTATTCCCCTATGTATGTGTGTGACTAGTAGAGAATCTTTTTACACTTGTCTGGACTATTTTAGAGAGTGGCATCTTATTTTTCAATTGTTTGCAGATCTCATTGTGGCTGGTCCTGTGGTGGAAGCCAATCCAAGCCATGATTATTGTATCCCAAATGTTATTTGCAGGTTTGGTTCTTGTTAATGTGTTACTTAATAACCCAATATACATGAATGAAATATAATACGGGAAATATTTTACGCTTCCAACAGGTGTCTCATTGTTTGCTGCCTTTGGTTTCCTTTTGTACGGTGGTAGGTATGTCAAATCTGCTAATGAACACATTTTCACCTCAGTTTCACTTCAAATTCTTATGCTTGTTTCATTCTTTTATGATACTATGTTTTTAGTTTTAAGTTCACCGACGTCCTATTTCCTAGCAGGTCTCTGTTATGGTTTATTTGTTTGCATAGTAAAGGCAAGATTATGGGAAAGCCTGACATCCATCACAATATTGGTTTTGGCCTGCATCCAGCTCCTAGATTTTAAATAGCAAAAACTATTTAACAGTCGCACCAAAAAAAAACATTACAGGCATACAGACATCTAAAATGTGAAGTAATGCTGCCAGTCAGAGATAAGGAAACAAGTCTATCTGAGAATTAAGATATCGAAAAGATGAATACGAGGCCCTCCTAGTCATTACTGGCTATGCAGCTAAGACTTGCACAAAGGTTTTACTCATTGATCACCCCACTTGTTCTGGTGTTTTGCTCCTACATGGCATTTTGGAACAGACCAGAAGTTTCTAGGATGAATAAACTTGTTACTATAATATTGTTGTTTTTCCCAATAAGTAGGTACGGCTAAAACATAAGTAAACCTCAAAAGTTGTATTGTGTCTAGTTTTAGAAATTATTCAATGCATGTTCATTCCTCACATATGATGACCCTTTGTAATCATGACAACTTTGTTCCACCTTCAGCACTCATTTTTGTTTGCTTTATGAAATTATATTATTTTATCATTAGGCTTTTCTTAATGTTGAAGCACTTCCCTGTGGAATCGAAAGGGCGCCAAAAGAAGTTGCAGGAGGTATATTATGGTGTATTATACTGCTCATTTTTGCATTCGCCTTCACTGATTACCTTTTTCCTCCTTCACTTGTATAGATCGGCTATGTTACAGCTATATGTTTCCTCTGTTTTTTATTCAGATGTGTTATGGTAAGTATAGAGAGTCTAGAGGCACTCAGTCACTTACAACTAATGCTTTGCTTCATAACCTTTCTTGTGAGATAACTGACGTATTAGTTTTACTTATTTGAACTCTAATTTCAGATGTGCATCAACGCGTTTGATAGAACTGCAGAACTTGATGTTCTCAACCACCCAATTCTGAACTTCGTCTACTACATGGTACCCTACTATCCATATTCTGAATTCCATACACCTAGTACCCTACTTGTATGTATACATGATGATGATTGTCATAATATAGTAGTTGTATTCATAGAAGTTAGTGGTACTATGGGAATGGATGCATTTTAATATGATTTCAAGTTGTCTCCTAATTGAGAGATATGACCTAAAATAATAAAGGGCAACCCCGTGCAAGAAGCTCTCGCCAATGCGGGTCTTACCCATTGCAAAAAGTTATATCCGCGACTCACCCGTGACCGCATGGTCACATAGCAATAACTTTATCTTTGTGCCAAGGCTCCTCTTACCTTGTATAATAACTGATGATATTTAATCGACACTGAGATCAATGGAAGGATGAGATTGCCTACCTTAAATAGTTGAGACAAACATTATTTGATGATTTCATTGACACTGATGTCAATTTTTTTCATTAAAAATATCTTATAGAACTGATATTTTCTCTCTCTTCAGTGTTTGGTAGGAGATAACTGTTGTGGTCGACCAAAATTATTTTGGTTAAATTCAAAGTTAATTGAGTTTACCTAGTGAAACAAATAGAATGTGAATAAAAAAAGCATCTCTGCTGTGGTGTTTCAGAGTGAATTTTGATCCAGTTCCCCAGTTAGTTGAGTATAGCTAGTAAAACAAATGAATACGAATAAAAACCAACACAGGATCATAGATTTAAATCTCTAATAACTATATAAAGTTTGTAAATACGGTACATAAAATCTAGATAGAGTAAATATCGACATAAAAATTTATATCACAAATTTAAGAACTAGAAAAGTTTATAAAAAAAAAAAAAAAGTGGACACATGTGACACCCTAATCTAGACCTATCTAATAAAGGGATTATTAATAATTTTGATTTAAGGATTTTGGGTCAATTCTTATGCATAGTAAGTTCATAAACCATTTTTCTTATTTGGGTTGCTTGTGACATATGATATGGGAGCAGGCCTAATCTAATCTCAGTAATGATTAGACATTGGAAAAGGGTTGCCTGTGTATGCCTACGCCGGTATTGGATCTCACATGATAGTAAGTGCCGGTTTTCTACAAACAAAGGAAAAAGTAGGGGGGAATTTATAGGAAAAGAATTGCAAAATATTTGTTCTTGCAAAAATTTTGGGTCAGCTTATTTCCTTTTTGATGTTTTCCCCTCAAAACATGCCCAAGCGAGGGAATTTGTGATGGTGCCTAATTTTTTAATCTCACATGAGCTTACAAAGGGGGAGGCTTAAATGAATGAATTGCTATTCTGATTTCTGCTCATCTCAATCACTGAAAGAAACTACAGTTGTCTTATCAATAATTGACATTTATTTGAGCTTTTTTTAATGATGTGCTATATTTCTGTCTCTTGCAGTTTGTTGAGATCCTGCCTTCTTCCTTAGTACTTTTCATCTTGAGGAAGCTGCCGCCTAAACGTGATATAACACAGTACCACCCAATTCACTAATTGAAGTGGTAGCAGTTCCTGAACTATTTGATGCTGAAGTATCCAGACGAGTTTAGCAGAAAGTGGCAATCCCCTGGATTGTGATATGTTTCGTTGAATTAGAGTTGCTTCATCAGGATTGAGAAATTCTTTGTTTCCAGTTGTGTAGTGGTATTAAACTCTCACGACTAAGTCATTACAACTGACTAATTCTTTGATACGTTCTGGGCGCAACTCGGTTATAGTGTTTCTTGTTCATTAGAAACTCGTTTCAACTGTTACGGATTGTGTAAGCTATTCATTCAATCATATTTCTTTTTACGTTTTCATGGTAGTGACACCCTGGCTTTTATATTGTTGATGTTCTGGGCCAACTCGTTTATAGTGTTTCTTATTCATTCGAAACTCGGTTCAATTGATATAGGCCAACTAGTTTGAATCCTGTAAGCTACTCTTGATTGCATTGTTCTATTTGTTTGTAGTTTTCTTGGTAAACTATGAACTAAGCGTGATATCAAATTTTTTCAACAAAAGATCATAAACGACGGAAGATGTAGAAGAAGGGTTTGTTTGGCATACCTTGTGCTGTGGATGTGGGTAGACTAGGGGAGTTTTTCAAACCAGCTTAAAAAATATTTGATTCGTATTAGAAATTATCAAATTCGCATTGACTTGAACATCATCGATAATTTTTTTTTTTAAACAAATTTAATTCTATAATATTTTATTCGATTAATCAAACTCAAATCAATTATTTTTACATAATTTTAATATACTCAAATTAAAGTCTTAATAATTCAAACTAAATTATAATTTATATAAATTTGAACTATAATTGATGTTGTTCAAATCTTGATTTGAACCATTTAAATCAAATTTAAGTTTAAATTTTATTTCAAAATAAGTTTGAGCCAAAATTATTTATATTTTTAAACTTCAAATCAAATTCAAATATCACGTATATTTTTCAAATTTAAACTCAAATATCAATATTCAATTCAAATGTCATATATATTTTTCAAACTTAAACTCAAATATTATTATTTTCATTTTATTTGGTTCTACTTTACACCCCTACCATTTCTTCCAAATCAAGCAGGTTGCTCTTGGCATTAGTTTTAAAATATTAATATGCTAATTTTAAAAATAGTTTGCGACAAAAGACATATTAGCATCCTAGATTTTTAATAAAAATTAAAAAAAAAAAGTAATAGAATCTGTTTTAACTCCCAAAATTATAATAATTATAATTTCATAAAGTGTAAGCTGATCTTAAAACGATAGTGAAACACTACCAATGGACAATTCCTAATATTACAATGCTTCCTCAATCCATTATTATCCAAAGCATCGGTTACCAGCGATAGAATTAAACAATTTGCACAACACATCGATTCTAAGAGCAATGCCTCTACTATTCATGTTGGTTCCAGCATTTACACCATCCATCGTGTTAGCACGCTACTCAAATTTCTTGATCAGGGAGAGATCGTGCAGCATTTTCTCAATCGCATCGTCTTCCAGCTTCCGACCTTTGCTCTGTGAATCATTAGCATTTCCAATGTGCAATCTATTAGTTGCGAAATAAAATCAACCTTGAAATGCAAAAACAAAGAGTGAAGTGAATCGGGATTTTATTCGGAAAAGGCACAGATGATAATGCACTAACGGCAAGAAAGATGGTCATCGTTAACACAAATAGACTAGAACTCATCAGGATTTAGATGTATGAATACCATCTTTATATAAAAAGATCATCCCCTTAAATGAATGTGTGATCTTATTTCATTTGTTATACAAAATGCAACTACATTATTGAATAAAACATTTGGGGCATCCATCGAATTGTTTCCCCTTTTTTTTTCTATAGCCTATCCATCGAAAGGACTAGGAAGGATGAGCAGAGAGCTACACCAAGCTTGACTATATTCAACCTTGTTCAATTATTTGTTCAAGCGTATTTACTAAAAATCTTATCAAATTCGAGACAAGCACCCAAATAAAATGTCAAAAAAAATCTCCTTTAATGAGAATGTTCTAAAGAAATATACCTTGATAGAAGGGACAATTGCAATAGCTTCTTCAACAGTATCAGGACAGAGATTTCCCAGTACACAAAGCTGCACATGAATATTAATATGGTTAAATGTTACGAGATGCCCCTGGAATTTCAGGTGAAAAAATGGCCATACCTCAAACTCGGCTAATTTGTATCTGCTTAGAACTCTATGAAACTAATTAAGGTTAAAACTTTTGGAACTTGTAGGAAGAAAATTAGAGAAATGGACACAAGAAAATAAGCTACAGAACCAGATGCTCATACTGAATATATTGAACAAACGTTCTTTCATGCACAATGATGAAATTAAGGATACTCTCGTGCTTGCCTCACTGCATCTGTGTTCTTGTAGTTACTAAAGCGTTTGACATATTGCATTGATTTCTCAAATACTCTGAATCATAACAACAATGTCAGTGAAGCTAATGATAAGAAAATGAATGTAAAAGTGTTGTTGCAAGGCAAAAGAGAGCAACAAAATGATGAAAGTGAAGCACCACTCACTGGGAGATCTGGTTTGTAGGATCAGCAGACATCTGCTGGAGTTGATCGTATTTGTGATCGAGAATTCGGGCAACTTCACAATTCATCAGGCATTTGGCCTTCAAAAACTCTGGAATTTTAAAGAAATCAACAATGACAGAAAAAGTATAACTTCTTGTAACTTAAAGAAATAACAACAACATACGTCTAAAACCAGTAAAAATTTAAGTTTGAAGCGACATGAAAACAAGCACAAAAGTTCAGCATGAAATACAAAATTAAAGCTATGCTAACCAACAGTAACCAGTTATGGTTGTACTGATTTTGCAAGAAAATAGTTGATGGTTCGTGCCTCACAGAAAAATTCTGATGAGAAAAATGTTCTCATTGTATCACATTATGGAAGCATAAGCATTGTGGTCAACTGAGACCAGGTATGAACAAAAGAAGATGAGAAAGTAAAAACTTTAATAAATAAGTCTAACCATTCACTATGAAGGGTTAACCAAGACTTCACATTCATGTCATTTTTGAAGATTTTACAGAATATCTTCATAATGTGAGAGGTTTGTACAAGTTGTGCCATTGATATAACGTTAAGATAAAATAGAAAAAAAAAAGGATTAAAAGCGAAGCCATGAATGGAAACAAAAAGGCAAACACATGAAAATGTTCTACCTAAATCAAAACCAAATCAAACTAAACTAAAACCGATCCAGGATTACTGATTTAGTTCAGTTCAGTTTAACCTGAATTTCCATAGCATTAAACATTTTATATAAAGTTAACACTATAAAAATTTATGTTTTTACTTAAAGCTTCAAATGCATATCATCTCTTATGTTTGTAATTAGAGCTAGATATACATACTCATTAGAACATTCAAAACTGCTTCATATTTAATTACAAGGAAAAAAACTATTTAATGTTTTAAGTTACATGATGCAACTTAGCAAAATTTAACTAATTATTTCATCATTTCCTATTATTAATGATGAGAAATGCTCCGAACTTGTATTGAAATTCATTACGTTTTGATATTTCTGGTCAAAATTATCTTGAAAAATAAAAAATGAAATTTAACCCAATAAAAAATAAATTCATTAAACCACACTAAACGATCAAAAAGTAGAAAAACCAAAGCAAAGTTAACTAGGTTCAGTATGTTTTTTCGTGTTCAACCAAACAATACACACCTTGCCAAGGAGAATGAGAAAGGACGGGAAAAAGATATTCAAAACCTAAGCATTACTTGCTCAATTTAGCCGAAGTCATATATCCATGAATGAACAGATCAAATGAGCTTCTTCACAAGAAAACATTGCTGCGAAGATTAAATTACAGCCTGAACAGAGATTTTGTATAAATAAAATAAAATAAAAGGCCAAACAATTATAAACAAAAGAGGAAAGGTAAGACATTCAATAGGAATTCCCAAAGAACGAAAATTACTCACCATCCCCGATCTTTAATTCAGCAGCGTTCTCTTCCTCCTCTCCCGACATGACGAGAACCGGCGGAGACGGAGACGATGGATGCGGGCGATAGAGAGAGAGAGAATAAGATAAAGGTATATACTCGGCGGAGGAGGCGAAAGGAAGGCCGGCAAGAGATGGCTGACGATTTGGATCTGCAGAAACCCTCCCGCGGCTCCAGCAGTCAGAACCCTCGAAAACCTAACGAAGGAAGGAACTAGGAAGTCCTATAAATAAAATTTTATAATTTGACGAACACATAATGCATTTTTTATTAATTATTTAACATAAGTGTAACTTAGTATATGGTAATTCCGATACTTTTTAATAAAAAAAAAAAACTGAACTATATTTTCAAATTTTAATTTAATAGTGAATTTAACTCTGCTACAGGATAATTTTAAAATGATTAAATTATGTATTCATTTTACCCTTAATAAATTGATTAAAAGATTAATTGAATTGTTTTTCAGTGATTTTTTTATTAGTCAAATTGATTTCTCTTTATATCGAAATTTTGAACAAATTAGTCGGCTGATTTATTTTTTATCAAAGTTGATTCTGAATAAAATTGGTTGATAGATCAAACGACATCTAATCGACATGAAACTAATTTCTATATGTTCAGCTAGTTCTCCTGATTATATTCATGCCCCTCAAATATCAATTTGACTTAATATATTGTGAATTAAATTTTACAAACACATTCATGTTCAAAAAATAATTGTACTTAATATATTGGGCCAAATTGATGTTTGAGTATATAAATATAATAAGGAGAACTAGCTGAACATATAGAAGTTAGGAGGCGTTTGGTTCAAATTTGTCAATCAGAATAGTAATAGGTTTGAGCAGAGAGCCGTGTTTTGAAGGGCCAGACTAGCCCAAA
>JBAMIE010000055.1:5519469-5542847 GCA_037177295.1 Kaempferia parviflora
AATACGCCGTAGCTGAGAATCGAACCGTGGATATCTGGGAGACAACTAAACGCCCTTACCGTTGCACCATAGCCCCGGGGGCCATGATATGTCCAAAAAGGATCATAAGGAGCAACAACACAATATGATTAATACATTTTTATTATATCATGTACATTTCAAGAATGTCATAAGTGAGATATATTAGGGAAAGATAATCTATGACCAAAATATGATCAAAATTAATATGCATAGCAAGATTAACTTTTTCAGATGAAAGCAAGGCCTCCATGAGTAAGGCAATGATTTACTTACAAGTTGTGATTGTCGAGAATGAGCTTGATGTTAAGCTTGTATAAAATTTGATAATGTATTGTAAATTAAAATATCTAGAAAATAAAAAGAATTTAAAGAGAATAAGAATTTTAGTTCCCTCATGATATGATTATAAAGACATCTATTTATATACTTTGTGAGAAATTATGAAAGACACTCCTATTTAATATAGTAACCTAAAAAATAATGGTCACTCTTATGAATGTGGTCACCAGTGAAATTCGCAATAATGGATAATATAACAGTTATAATTATTATAAATTTTAAATGTAAGATAAGAGGAGAAGTTTTTTAATATTTTATTTTCAAAAATACTCTTTTGCTTTTTTAAAAAATATTTAGAAAAAAGGAAAAAGTAAAAATAAACTAGGGGTCAATGGAATTTCCCTCGGCAATGTGAATCCGTTCACGTGTCCAGCTCACAAAGAATCGAAATGTGTATACGCTATCTTGTTCCCGACAGGGGATTTGTCCCACCCCGTCCCCTCCAAAAGAAACCCTAATTTTGCACCAGTAGCCAACGACTACGTTCTCCTACCACCTTCATTCTTCAATGGCAAGCCCGTAATAAGTCGCCACAGACAGTGGCTTTTTCCTTTATCCCAGTTAATATCACAAGTACGCCAAGCATACACCGCATCCTTCCTTCTCCTCTCTCTATCCATCCCGAGTTCCTGACGCCTAAACCTACCTCACCTTCCACTGAAACCCTAACCCTAACCCTAACCCGTCTCCTCCGATTCATTTCAGACTCCAGATGGAGCTCCGGAAGTGATCCCATCTCCCTCCACCGGACGCCGGAGCCTCCGGAAGTAGAGCGATGTCGCTGGACGGCACCGTCGATCGGAGGGACGGCCCTCCGGCCGGCAATGGGAACGGTAATGGACCGGCGAAGGGCAAGGCCGCGCCAGCCAGGACGACGTACGCGGACCGGCGTTTGAGGCTGAACCCGAACACTGAGCACAAGCCGGAGCGATACGACGACGTTCAGTCGGATTTCGACCCGGCAATTTTCAGCTCCCTGGAGCGGCACCTCCCGCCCAGTATGCTAGAGGTGCCGCGTGATGTTAAAGTGCAGTTCATGAAGGAGATCCTCTCGCGATACTTGCCCGAGGGGGAGCGAATCAGGGTGAGCTACTTTTCCCGTTCTTCTTCTCCTTCTTCTTCTTCTTCTTCTTCTTCGTCGTCGTCGTTTCAGCACTTCGATCAGATTGAGGATCTATTTCTGTAGAAGACTTGAACTTTTTACTAAAATAACGTGAATACCCTCGTGTGCCTTCCTGCAAGACTGAATATTAAATTAGTCAACTCGTCTGCAGAAATTTATTTGATTGATTGGTATTCAGGATTTTGCCCTCTGTAGCGTGTAGGACGACGTGTGTCTGCTTCTAGTTTAATGAATATCGTTTGCGCTAAACTTGGCGTTGTATTGATCTGCTATCGTGTTTGATCGCCTGTCAGATTCTTCTACGATGATCATTAGATAGATGGCATTCTTTTTCATATTTAATTTTTTGTTGTTTGGTACATTATGCTTAACTGAAAAGTTTTTGCTTGATAAAAGTAGGTTTCGAATTGTTTAACTATTAATTCATCTCTATGTGGTTTGCTTTATGAAAAAACTGTTCTTTTGTTCTGTGACTGCTGCCCAAACTGAGAAATTAATGATAACTAGTGCAAAAGCTGGACTGGGGAAAAGAACTTGGATGGCGAACTTGTATCCCCGTACATTTATCTATTACTAGTTTCCTAGGTTGCATTTTTGTTTCTTGGCTACTAGGTTGCAAGACCATATCAATGTTGGCACAGGGAAATATAAGAAACTAAAAAATATTTGGAAAAGTAAGAATTTTGGTACAAAAGATTTCTGGAATATGAGTGTTAGTTAACTAAAGTTAAATGCTTTTAAATGTTTGAGATCGTAACAACATTCTTTTTTAGAATGCAAAAGGAACTTTTTGATGCTTGCTGAGCTTTGTGTTTTGTGAACAATTCTCCCTTGATCTAAAGGTCCAAAATTAAATAGATAGTTTGTTTGATCATTCATGATGTTTGAGAATTATCATTTATTAATTATTATCTATTCACCACTTCCATGCTGTATTTTTCATGTCTTGTAACTATTTTGGAAAAAACCTAAACTATAAGCTTGAGATTTCCATGCTTAACTATAAGATATATATAATCTGTTAGAAGGTCAATTCATGTTTTGTCTAAAATAGCTATGCATGATGTTATTAATGGTGTCTGTGATTCGTTGACGGAACCATTGAATCATTGTTTAATCCGATATGGTTAGACGTTCTAAATTGGATGTGATCAAGAAATACATTTTCGAATTGCAACTTTTGCAATGAAGAGAGAAGAATGAAAAGGCCGATTCAAACTGTTGCACAAGTATTTTTAGGAGTAGGAGTTCAGGTATTTTCAAATAATTTTCACAGAATAAGTGATTAATGTAAATCTCTATCGTACAATTAAGGTACGATGACAAAGAAGTGGGATGTGTATATGATGGAAACTAATTTGAATGGTTATTTATCAATGCTGAGAGAAGAAGAGAAAAATGTAAAATTGATGCATAATAAGTTTATTGTGCACAAGTTTTAGATACATTTTATTTATTAATTCAATAGAATTAAGAAAGTGCTGAAAAATACCTTTTTTGTTGCATAAAAGTAGGATGATTAAAAGTGAAATATGTAAAATGAACTTGCATGTTCCTCATCCGTGTCGTAAATTTGAAGAAAAGAAAATTTTTAATGAATCTACTTAAGGTTCTGGATACTTTATGGTTTGAATATAGGGAAACACTGAAAAAGGATATATTTTGGAGAATAGTTGTTATTGTAATGAATGTCTTGAATGAGTTTGTAAAAGGAATGTGCCATGAATAATTGTACACTCTGCATTGCTATGGTTTAGCTTTTGTTTACCTCTGATTTTTTTGTTTTTAAAATAATAAAGTGAGACTGGCTAGATGGTTCTAAAATGTTTGAAAGAGGTTGACTTATGAATGTATTGGTTGGATTAGTTTTTTCATTTCAAGTAACTACATGAAGACTGCAGAAAGATGGATATCCATCCTAAAGGAACATTCTGCTTGATCTTTTTGAAATTGCTAGGAGTATTGGAGCGGATAAGTAAAGATCTGTTTAGCCTTTTCCAATTGTTTGTTTGCTTTTATTGTTGACATAAAGTTTAGGCTGTTCACATCCTTCCCTTCTGTGTTTCTTAATTTTGATCTGTTTGGAGAAAGATGACAATGATCGGATTATCAAAAACATATTTGGATAATTTTTTTTTTTTCAAATGAAGTATAATTATACTAGTTGACTATAACAGATGGAATTGGCTGGTAGCAATCATGTGGAAGTTTTTTTATTTATTTTATAAAGGGAAATTGTTTATGAAGTAGTTGCTGACCTGTGTTTGTAGTTTCTTATATTTAATTTTGCATCATTTCTAGGCAGGGATACCTTGTTATTTCGTTATATTCTCGTCATTTATTCAAGTCTGATCTGGATTATCTTGTCTCATTTACTTCTAGTAATCTTGCGTAATTACTTGCTTTATCAGGTACAGAGACACAAAGAATACAGATATAAATTGATGTCTGCTTATCAGGTTTGCTATTTCAATATGTTTATCTCGTTAACATTCAGATTTTGTGATTTATGCATATCATTTTGAAAATTTGTGTTTCTCGGAAGCTTAGTTCTTTGACTAGGCTTCTAATTATTTTGGCTCAATGCTATTTATATTCTGGAGATAAGATGTTAAACAATATATGATTTGTTTATCAGATCTGTTCTGCTGTTTGTAGGTATTTTATTGTAACTTCTCTGAATAATGCAGGCATCCTGACTGGAGTTTGGGGCGTTTGCACACAAACACACACACATTTAGGTTTAGCTAGTAATTCATAGTACATGATGCTATTTCCCAACACTTTGAGGGTTGATGTTCTTCATTCTTAGATATCACATTTCCTTTCTACAACTAATTTTAGGTTATCAAAATTTTCAACTGAAGGCATTATCCGCAGTTGATAATGATCTTCATGCTTTCTTTGGCAGGAGTACTCAATTTGCCTGACCTCCTGAACTTTTTTCCTTCTTGTTCCAAATGACACGTGGGTGGGTGTGGCTGCATGGAGATTGATTTGTGTTTATTCAAATACAAGAAGTTCCATACGCATGTCTGTATTTAGCGAAGCTTGTCTTTGTTTAAAGAATACACATACAAGTTTATTTATTAATATTTCCCTCTTATATATGTTATAACATACTGCATGTGCTGTACGATTGTGATTAGGTTTAATGTTTCACTGACCTATATGATTGATGCCCTTAGGATGGAAATTTTCTAGCTTTTTGTTTAGTCTTGATTACTTAAAATATTTACACATTGCCTTTTTTACTTGCATTAATGAATTACTTCTTTCATAGGCATTCTAGCTTCTAATAAATTATAATACAATGCATGTAACTTTTAACTCTCTTTCTGTTGTTAAAGCAGCCTTTGCATAAAGAACTATACAATCTGCATCCATCAGCGTTTTTTATGCCTTCATTTGTTAAAGCAATCAATGATAACACAGACGAGAGCTTCAGAAATATACTTTCTGAACCATCACCTGGAATATATACGTTTCCTATGCTACAGCCAAGTTTCTGCGAGATGTTATTGGATGAGGTATCATGCAAACTTGCAACCATTTCCTAATACCTCATTTGGTCGCATAACCTATAATAATTTGATAATTTCTTAGGTGGACAATTTTGAAAAATGGGTTAACACAATCAAGTTCAAAATAATGCGACCAAATACAATGAATAAGTATGGTGCTGTGCTTGACGACTTTGGCTTGGAAGCCATGCTTAACAAGCTTATGGAAGAATACATATCTCCAATGGCTAGAGGTGATGAACATGTCTTCTTTGCATAACAGGAATTGTAACTTTGTTTCACCAATATTTCTTAGGACCTATTTTATGCAATTGCAGTATTTTTTCCGGAGGTTGGCGGATCAACTCTAGATTCACATCATGGCTTTGTGGTCGAGTATGGAAAGGACAAGGATGTTGAACTAGGTAGCCACTTGAATATTGTACAAGAATTACTGCTAAAGCTATTTGCTGTCAATTCAGATTCTTATGATTATCTTAAAATGTCATAAAATACTGATTAGTATTTTGAAAACATATAACCGTTGCATAACTGACATATAGAAAAGCTGAAGATATATAATGTATACCAAATAAATCTAAAATCTATTTATTTGTTTTTACACCAAATCATCAAGAAGTATTTGAGTTTACTTTTTTAAAAAATAAAATGCAAAAGAATCATTTAAATCTATGTAAAATATACAAATCAATAATGTTATGTAGAGTACAAAATAAAATTCAAGTCCCAACTATTTCTGGTTCTCTAGTTATTTAACTCAATGAGTTATCTGCAATATCTTTAGTTATACAGTTGGTATAGTTCTTCTAAGTATTAAGCATATATGTGCTAAATAAAAAATATTCAATTATTAAATGTTCTTATGAAGCTCTTAGTTCTAACTTTCTTCCTTTTCTGATCAATTTCCTTTATCACATGGATTATTCGGATTGTGTCAATCCTATCTGACTGACATTAAGTTTCCATGTTGAACCAATCCTGATGCTGGTGTCAATTTTGTGAGTCATTAATTGCACAGGTTATAATGCTAAAATTATTTCAGAATCATGAAATTTGAGGATGTTTTTATTACTGGAGTAATTTCCTACAGCTGCATGTATGGATCCTTATGTACTATCTCCTCATTCTAACTAGCTTACTTAATGGAAATTAGAGGCTGATATTTTTTCTGTTTCTTCCAGACTTGTCTTCCATTTTAACTTTTTTGTTTGTTTGTGTGTACTTCTACTGATTGTTGAACCCGATGACAGTCCTGGATAGTAAACATAGTAGGTGGAGGGGCTTTGTAGCAAAGTTTTCTTTTTGTCTTTTCTGAATTTAGATTAAAGTTCATATATTTAAATAATACCCACTGGTTGGCATTACATCTTGGAATATTATCCTCAAATTTGTGCATGTTTCATTTGTGTGATTGAATCTCATCACTGAAGATTTAAAAAAAAAAAAATTAAATTGAATAATAAATATAGTTCATGAAAGCAGTTAGTGATCATAAGTATGGTCTTGAATTCTGATAATAAAATGTTATCTTCATTTAGGTGAGATTTGTTTCTGAATGTTTATTTTTTCTTTTCAAATCTTATAATTTATTCCTGATTTGCCTTTTCCTCATTAATTCTTATCTTTTTTATTTCAACAGCAATGGCAATTTCCTCCGTGTTACTATCATTCCCCCTGGCAACAACCTTATTAGTTACTTTGATTTTAGACCTTTAACTAACTGTTTTCTTATAGTCTCACAGTAAATGACGAAATACCTTTTACCTTCCTATCATATTCTTGGGTAGTCTTAGATCTTCTGGCTGTTTTACAGTTTGATGTTTATTTTAGCATCTCCAAATTGAATAAATTCATTTAATTTTCTTTTAAGTCATTGCAGTTTTTATGATCCAGGTTTCCATGTGGATGACTCAGAAGTCACTCTAAATGTGTGTTTGGGCAAAGATTTTTCTGGTGGCCAATTGTTTTTTCGGGGAGTTCGATGTGACAAGCATGTGAATACTGAGACACAAACAGAGGTTTGTCATTACACGGGTGGTATTTTTGCACATATCTGTTTGTGGAAGTGTGTATTCCGGAGCATTTCATCATTCAATGTTGGCCTAGAACTTGAAACATGCATGAATTTTAGGTAGTTGGAACTCATTGAAGGGCATCTGTTTTTCCCCCTTTGTCCACATATATGTTGCTAATAAGTTATCACAGAAACTAGTGAACAAATCATATCGAGAATTGGAGCATTTGTATTTGCTATTTTTCATGCATTTATAATTTGGTTCTTTAAAAAAATTAGAATTTTGGCTGCTCAGTAATGGCTACACTGACTTCAAGAATTCTGGGAAATAGAACACAATGATTGTATTAGTGAATGTAATTCAATAGAACCATGTGAAATTACTGTCAATAAGGCATGCTGAAGTTGTTTTAAATTGATCGCAACAATATATTTACTCTCTTTGTTTCAAGTCAGCCCATCCCATGTGTTGGTTTGTGTTGTCCATGACATTTAAAGAGCCATTTAAAAATATAGGAAAATTCTTTTATAAACATGTTGCTTTAATAATTTGTTCCTACACCGTTATTGATAGGTTTACAATCTTCAGGAAGATTTTACATCATAGTGACATTTAAATTCCTTTTTCGTAAACATTATCAGAAGTTTGTTGTCTAAAATCTTTGGTGCTTTATTGTAGGAAATCTTTGATTATTCTCATGTCCCTGGTCAAGCTGTACTTCATCTTGGTCGTCACCGACATGGAGCTCTTCCCACAACTTCTGGACACAGAATCAACATGCTTTTGTGGTGTAGAAGGTATATTTATGTTTCTATTCTCAAGATGCATGCTAATCTGATGGTAAGCTGTTTTTCAATAGCTCTATTCTACACTGTTTATAAATTGAGGCATCTGAAGACTTTACAAATATAATGTACTATGGATGAACTGTCGAAACCTTTCCTGATCATTTATTATTTTTTTAATGTTTCACTGCTGAACAAAAGATATTGGAGAGATATATGGAAGCACTAATACATGGTTAAGGAAGAAGCTATTGGATTGTAGTATAGATTAGTTCAAGATTCTATTAGTGCGCTTTCGGTAGTTGTTTTCTTGTCGCCGGATTATTTTCATAGCACCAAATTATCAATATGAACAAACAGATTACCAGTGCAAAACATACTCTGTTTCCCTGTGTTCTTTCATTGTTTGTTCTTATTAATAAGAATGCAAATTGTGCAATGCAATAATAACCCTTGTAAGATCTATTCTACAGCTCAGTCTTCAGAGAGATGAGGAAATTCCAAAAGGATTTCTCCAGCTGGTGCGGCGAGTGCCGCCACGAGAAGAAAGAAAGGCAGCGTCTGTCAGTGGCCACCACCAAACTGGTACACAGTTTGAAATTTTCTTAGAAATCGATAGAATTTGAGATTCACCATGTCTTGAACCTTTGTAGTAGCAAGTAAACCACTCTGTTTGTTTTACTTGGCAGACATTTCTCAAGGGTTACGGAGGAGCCAGCACTTAAAGGTGCCATAAGTATTCTATTCTACTCAGGATATCGTTGTAAAATATATCGGGCTCGTTGTCGCCCAGATTGATCTCGAATTGTTCAAGAAAGTTAACTTTGTTTTCGAGCTGTTTGTAATCGAGAGGCTATTTGTATATATACCAGTTTTACCCGTAGCAATTCCTCCTAACATAAATTTCCTTTTTCTGCAGAAAAATAAGAACAGGAGAAGAGAGAGGCAGATACAGAGAATTTTTTTTTGTATTTAACCCCTCCACAGATCGATTTTGGAGCTCATTGGATGTGAAGGGTTTCTCATTTTATTCTATCTTCAGCACCAGAGTAGATAGCACGTGCCATTCGCGTGATGTGACATGATCTGATGCATGCGCGGCACGTAAGCCAGCGCGCTGACCCATGCAACCTCAGCCACCGCAGCAGGAGCCCGATTTTCCGGTACAAAGTCGTCGTCCTCGAGGAATATTCTTTACGTAGCTGCGGAAATTTGATGTCACGGTATAAAATCTCTTCGGTTTATTCTATTTTTAAAAATTAATTAATTTTAATTTTTAAATTTGATTGGTTGAATTCTGTTAATCCTGTTCAGTATTTCTTAAAATTGAAAATTATGATCGACATAGTTTTCCCAAATTCATCGCCTGTTTATTAATTTTCCACTGGTAAGAAGCGTATGTACAACAAAAACAAACAAATTCAAAGCGATACCATAGAACCCACATCGATGCAGTTTCTCAACGAGGGAGAGTGTTTGAATTCACTGATCATGCTTGTTTCAGTTTGATCTCTCCGGCGACGACGAGGGAGTTGTAGATCTCAAACATCAGCCGCCGCTCAATCTCGCTGCTCCGGCTCTTCACCGGCCGGGACTTGGGGATCCGCTTCGTCCACGTGGCCGGTTCGCTCAGTGCCGGTGCCTTGCCGGCGGCAGACAGCATCCAGTCCACGTAGGCGTCTCGGAGCCGGGTCAGGATCTTCAACGGCGACGGGATCTGGATCCGGAGCCGGCTCAAGCTTATCCGGCGGCGGAGCCGCAGGAACCACCGCCCGCTGCCCGACCCGAGCCGCGACGTCGCCTTCTTAGGCTTCTTCCCCGTAGGAGGCGTCGAGGAGGCGTCAATCTTTTGATACCCCCTGCTCCTCCAGTAGGAGTTTATCCCTTTGTAGAAGCGGATCGGCACGATCTCTTGCTCCATGATCGTTCTTCTTCTTCTTCACTCCTCTGTTCTTGGCCAAGGAGGAAGGATGCGGGTTACGGAGTTTTGTGGGCTACTTAAAGGGGTTTTTTTGACTTGTTTACCAACCCTTTGGGTCGTTCCATCGTTGTAAACGTGGATCTCTTCTAGAATCTCACAAGGAGGATGGATGATCCTCTCCCAACCGTTAGATTTAGTCGGAATCAAGTAAAAAATCTAATAAACTTCTATCGGAAACCTTTTCAAATGATCAGTATTCAATTCCTACGTACAACACACCTTTCTAAATAATCAGTATTCAAAACAAAAACGTTCAATTGACCTTATCGAACCAGCAGCCGATCTAACTGAACCCGCATGTGGTTTGGGAAACCAACCCCTGCTTCTAGAACGGTTGGGTTGTATTATTGGCATATGGACAAGCATCGCTCGCCCTCAGCGAGAAAGATTTAGCCGGCGTTGACAAAGTGTCGCACCACGAGTTGTCGGAGTTGACTCTTTATGCTGTGGTATTCCACGCACGCTGCAACAACAGCGATCAACGGTAAATGAACTGGATATTTATGGAAAAATTTAGTATTCAATTCAGTAAGAAATTAATTATATTTATTTAATACATATAAGATTGATTAAATAAAATAAATTTGAATAATTTATTAAACTAAATAAATAAACTTGAACATATATGAACATGTTTCGTGAACAACGTTTGTGAACAAGTTTGATGTTTAGCTTGGTAAGAGCTTGTTTATATTCGTTCAATACATATAAGATCAATTAAATAAACAAACTTGAATAACTCGTTAAACTAAATAAAACAAGTTTGAACACATATGTATTCATCTTGTTAAGGTTCATGAACAACTTTCATTAATAAAAACTCTTATCAATATACTAAATAAACAAAAATAAGCTTTTAAAATAAATAAGTAAGTTTAATTATTAAGCTCAATAACTAATCAAATAAGTAAAAGTTTCAAACAATCAAATAAGTTTAAATTTAGAGTTCGATAACATCGAAATGAACCAAGCTCCAACCAAGCTTAAATTTAAAGTTCGATAACATCTAAATGAATCAAGTTCAAATCAAGCTCAAACTGATAAAAAATATACTAAGTCAAGCTTGAACAGTTATTTTAAAAGTTTAGTTCATTTTGGGTTCAATTTGATTTAGTTCGGTTAACTTATCAAATAAGCTTGAACATCTTAAAATTTAGTTCGGCTTGACTTGTTTAGTTTAATTATAATTTGTAATGAACAATTAATTTTTTATTAGACGTAAAATTTGGACGCATGCAGACTAATCATGCTCAAGTGTCGTAAATTAAGAAAATCATAAACAAAGGAGAATGTATCACATATGAATTCTAAGTGTGAGAGGAGTAGTCAAAGAAGGCACCCTGCCGTTTTGTAACGTAACCGCCCACGTATTTTGAGAAGACTTGACTCATCAACAATTTTAATTAGCCGGCGTGGAAAATATTTTATTTCTTGGCAAAAAAATAAACACAATAAACAAAAAAAATTATCTCTTATTTTAGTCTCACGTGTAAAAAAAATATCAAAAATATTTATCTATTTTTCAACTTAAAATACTCTTGTGCCAGTAACTGTAATTTTAACTAAATTACTACTATATATTTTAATTTTAAAAAATTTATTATTACAATAGTTATGAAATAATCTTGGTTAAAAATTGTTATAATTGAAATAGTTTAATTTTGATTAAAATTATTATAATATAAAATGATTGATAAAAAATTTTAGAATATTTTGATCAAAATTTACAAAGAAAATTGTTCCATATTGTAGTAGGTTTGGTCATCTTAGGACCTTGCAAATAGAAGAGGGTTGAATAACACACATAGCTTCGTCGATTGAACTTTGCATAGCAAAATCGTGAAGCTAAAACAAAGCAAGCACACCATTCTAACAAGTTGATTTTACTTGGTTCACCGTCTCTCTGAGGCAACTATGTCCAAGGCTAACCTAGCATTCTAATTAATCACTATTAATTTCCTCCTTGAGCCAAATTAAATCTGAAGGAGGGGAAACCTTCTATAGCAATGTTACAACACAATCTAAAAATAGATGAAGCAAGAAGTAGCTGCAATGATTTTCTTGAAGAATTTAATTGGCTTCTTCTTCTTCAATTGCTTGCACCAAGAATATAGATTGAGCTAAAAAACTTTTTATCAAGGAGTTAGCACAAAAACTTTAGCTTGAGATAGGAGCTCTATCTTGAAACAGAATCCTGTTTCCATTTATTTGAGTACTTAACTCTAATTGACCTGCAAGATTCATTTAAGATATGACTGATCAATTTTCTCTCTTTCTATCCTAATCTAAAACTCATGTAAGAAATAACAGTACATAGTATAATACTGAAGCAGCCCAGGTGGGTGGAGCACCTTGGGAGATCATTCCCGAGGTCACCAGCTTGGGAGATCACTAAACAACAAAGTAAGATTCGCGCGATAACCCACGTGCGTCGCGCCCGGTTTGTGGATTTCTGGCTCGAGCCTCTCGAAACCACCTAGTTTGGGCTTGACCCGCACATGCGTGTAGGTTCCCTTAACATTTCTAAGCAAGGCTAGAAGGTTCTCATATATAATGTCTTCTAACTCTTTTTGCTTACCAATATGGGACTAAACATACACATGTATTTTTACCAAAATCAAAAGAAATTTGTTTAAATTTCTAAGAAAAATCAACATCTCATACCATGCATGCATAAGGTTCATTTTGATATTAAGTTTGGGATGTACAACGTGAACCAATTTGAAACCCGAAACCGGAAACCCTAGCTCGTGGCTCCATTTCTACTGAGTTGTTCTTCCTCGATTTGTCAAGGAATTTGGTAATTAATACAAATACTATAAAGTGTCCATTACACTGATGAAGAGCCAAGTCAAATTATTAGCATATTGTTAATTACTCTTCAATGTCTAGCTCTCTGAAGGATTTTTCACGTGCTATCATGCTTGTCAGCATATGAAGTTGAAGATCAATGAAGTATTGTATTTCCCTAAAGAGATTTTAGCACACTTCACATCTCATGGTTTATCATTTTTCTTACGAAAACACGCCTATAAAAAAAAATGAAATGAGGTTTATGAAATTACAACATTGGAGTGTGTATCAGTGTATGATTTGCATGTATCGTCAATTTTTCATTAGAATCAATTATTTGCAACATACATGAGGTTGTTTTAGATTGCACACATGAGATTAGTAGTTTTTCAATCTAGCAAAAAATAAAAACTTACATATTGATATATGCTTTCTTTCTTTTTTTAACACAATTAAAATTAAGATAGTGTTAATAAGGTAAAAAAATATAATTAATTTTTTTTTTTTTTTTTGAATTCTTGGAGTAATATTGAAATGTGAATGGAAATGAGAATGAGATTGATAGAAGTGAGAAATGGGAATGGAGAAGGTTTTATTCCCCTATTTTGTTAAGTAATGACTCATTCCCCTATTTAGGGGATTGAATCCGTGAGACCCACCACTAATTCCCCAAATTAAACATCAATTTTTTATTCTGTTTTTCATTTTCCACTTCCATACCATCCAACCAAGCTAAGGAGGTTGGTTTGTATTTATTTGGATGTTCATCAATTTGTATCTCGTATGTTGGTCCTTTCTCATTAGTTGTATATGATAGGTTGGTTTTCTAATGGAAGATAAGGATGTAAGATGAAAAATATAATTTTATTTTTTAAACCCAAAGCTAATACATCGACTAAAGAGGAGCATTCTCCAACTAATGTTGAGATCTCAAACCATGATTAAGAGCATCTTTCAGGATAGGTAGGGACAAGTTCAATGGGGATATTGGGAGAAGAGGAAAATCTAAGGGGTGCTTGGTACACGGGATTAGAAGGAGGGAATGAGTATGAAATTTATTTCATATCCATTCTTAATGCTTGGTAACGGATAATAAAAAGATATGAGAATCAAAATAAGGATTTGATATCCTTGTTTTGATAACCTACTCCCCCTAGGATATCGCTAAACTCATACCCCTGATTCTTCGGGTTTTATTTCTTTTGACAGTTCAACCCTTATATGCGATTTCCTCTTTCCTCCTCGCGCGCCCCGCCCCGCGATTCTCTTCCGAGCCCGAGCGTCTTCCTCGAACCCGACCCGACCTAAACCCGATCAGACCCAAACCCGACTTCAACCCAAAATACCTCAACCCGAATAACCCATATAACCATATTCAAAATTATTTTTTAGCTATTTTTTTCAATAATTTTTCACTTTTATCTCAATACTCCATCACTATTATATTAACATTGATATTAATATACATAAAAACATCTTAATTTTTAAAATAAAATTTGATTTAACCCTAAAAAATTCAACTAACCTCTAAATTCGGGTCAACCCGAGCCCGACCCAACCCGAACCCAACCCAAAATTTTCAACCCAAAACCCTCCAACCCGAACCCGACCCGAACCCAAAAATTTCCAACCTGAACCTGATTTATTTCGGGTCGACTCAGGTTGGGTCGTCGAGTCAGGTTCATTTTTGACATCCCTACCAGAAAAGTACTTCATATATTGGTTCCTTAATAATTTTTCTGATTGCATATTGATCCCGTCTGAAATAGGCCGGTGTCATTTTTCTTGTCTATTGAATTAAGAAACATGTTTGAATCTCATAATCGTTGGATGCTTCATTTTCATATTAGGGGGTCATCGACCATATGCTGAGTCTTGAATTTTCAAATATGCTCTCCAATTGGATTGAGAGCGCCTGAACATTGCCGGTGGACATGTAGATCTTAAGGCTCGCATAAATATGTTTCAAATGTACCATATTGCTAAATGTATCAAAATATTTATTAATAAAATGATTTTATTTATAATACTGTGTGATTATTTTATATTTTACTTCTAAGGGTAAAATGGGAATTTGATTGATTACCATTGTCAAATTTAAGCCAAACCAAGCAATATTAATATGAATGATATCCATTCCAGTATTCATACCAAGCACCATCAATTCAGCAAATATTTCAATTGCTATTAACCACTCAATTAAAACCCATTACCATTCTAATTGTCAAATTTATACCAAGCACCCGGTGGAAGGAATATTTTATTCTGAAAATATGTTCTCGCCGGAAATTAATTTTTGCTCAATTGTAACTCAATTGAATACCTAATAGTACTAATGAATAGGGATGAGTAAAATTTTAATTTAACCGAAACAACTGATTGAATCGAACTAATATGAAATTTTAATTCGATTTATTTTAAGAATTTATTTATTTATAAATATCAATTATTTTAATTAAATATGTTTGATTTTGAATTTCAAAAATAATTAAACCTATTCAATTGTTTTTTAATTAAATAAATAAATAAAAATACTAAGATTTTTTTTATTAAATTGATTAAATTTTATTTTTTAAAAATTAATTAATTTATCAATAAAATTAATCAATTTTATATTGATTAGTAAAATTGATTAGTTTGTTTGATTTTTTAAAAAAAGTTTAGTTATTTGATTTTTCTATTCTATTGCTTCAGTTTTAATCGATTTTTTTTTTTTACATTGTAGATGAAAAATAAAATAGAGAATTATTTTGTGAAAGATAGGGTGATACTTTTGACAAAGGAGTATATTTAAAAAACAGATAATTGAGGGCGGCTATTGAAACTAAGGACTAAGGAGTATATTGAAAATAAATAAATGCGAATAAAATTTTCCGAGAAAAACTAAACCGGACCGATAAGAAATGGGCCGGTCCGGTGCAAAGAACCAAGCTGGGTCAAGCCCATTGGCTATCTAAGACGAGCCCTTTCCGCCCCTGCAAACGTTCTTCCTGCTCTAATGGAATTCGAGGATCTCATCTCCTTCCCTACCCTCTTCTTCCCTTCTTCAAGTCTCTTCGAATCTCTCGTTTTGAGGCTGTGGAGCTGTAGGATCCAGGTAATTCGTCCAAAAACTACCCTTTTGTTTCTTTGATCCCCCCTTTCTGGTTCCGTAGCTGATTCTAGGGTTCTGAAATGTGCTTTTGAAGTTTGTTGAGTTCATGATTTGCTGTCGTTGGCTTAGGCGGTCTGTCGAAAGTTGCGGAGGAGGAAATTCTAGGTTTTTTCCTGTTCAATGGCTTCGCGCCTTTCGGAGGAGCGTACCACGGGACTGGACTTGAACGCAGGGGAGCTGGAAGAAGGAAGTACGGAGTCAGGTGCTGAACTTGTTTCTGATACTGGAGGAGAAGTAAGTATCACTGCAGAGTGTTTGTTTTTTCGTAACTCGGAAGGAAGCGTTTTGACTGCTGACGGAGTCGCGGATTGTAGCGACGCTGCAGAAATAACAGAGAGTTTGAGGGATCGAGAGGAGAAGCAAAGTGGTACAAGAAATCCTTTCTTTACTGGTTGTGAAGCTGATCATACGCCAGAAAGGAATGTGGTTGAGACATTGAACGTACTGGCGCTTGATGTTGAAGGTCAGATCAAGCCAACCGAGTTTGAAAAGAGTGGTAGTGAAGTCGAAACCTTTGAGAAGCTTGAATCTTCTTTGACAGAGAAAACAAGTTTGGAGAATGCTGCACTCACTGATAACTCGCTAAAGGGAAGAATTCTGCTGGCAGGAAATGAAATATTTGAACGCCATTTGGCGTCTGCAGATGAATCTGAAGCTCAGGGAAAGGTAAAAATGTATTACATGGAAACAGCAGGTGTTAGCAAGACTGCAGAAGCAATGAATGCTCATGATCCTTGTGAGAACAAAAACAAGGGCATTCAGTGTTCTCCTTGTGAAGCAAATTTTAATGGAGAGAAAGATGAGTGTTTGAAGAATAAAGGTGAAACTGAGCTTGTGGAGGAAGATACAATGAATGAAGAGAAGCAAATGTCAAATGTCTCATTCGACAGTGATTCAGTTGCTTCACCTCTTCAGGATAAACTGGTCCTTGACTCAGTAGCTTCGGAGCATCGTAGTCCAGTTGGCACTTGCAAACCTGAAATTAGTGCATTTGGTGGAGACCATGATCTGGGGAATGCAGAACCAACCACTTTTGATCTTGATGGGGATGGAGTTGACATAACAGAGGATACACCAAGTCCAGAGGGTATCAAGGTTGAGATCTCAGAGTTTAAAAATCAAACTGAATGCAAAGAGGGACCCTTATCTGATAAAGTTTGGAACCAGAAAGTTGATGAACTAACACCACCAGACGAGCATGTTGCAGTTTCTGTAGTTGGTGAACCTGAAAAGAGAGCTTTTGGTGATGGAAAATTGGAAAGCAAGCATGTTGACACAGAATGTTCATCAGGGAGTGGTTCTTCTGCCAATCATGCATTTCTGGAAGCTGACAAGTTGGAGGTTCAGGTGAATACAGGGGATGAGTGTATGGAGCCTAGTGATGGAATTGAACTTTCTGGAGATCCAGAGAAGGTAATTCCAGTGGCAAATGATGATTCAGAGATGGGTCTGGGAGCTGATGCATTGGATGCAGGTGCTGAAACTGATGGAGCACCTAGTCAGATATTACTGCAGGATGGCAATGCAATCCAATTACCTCAGGATTGCCTTTCTAGTGCAGATAAAATTGAAGGTTTACAAAAGGAGGCAGTGAATTGGAAGGTCATTAATGAGCAATGTCATGGAACAGAAGTTATTGTAGTTGGAAGTTCTGTTCAGAATGAAGGATCAACTCATAGTGTCTTAACTGATGATATGGAAGTTGTCCGTACGGATAATCATTACAAGGAGTCTATTGAGTTGGATAGACCGACTGTGGCAGGTGAATCTTCCATGTTACATAGTTCTGAGAACAATACTTTTGGGACAGAGATGCCTTATGTTGACTTGATTCTGAATGATCAAGATGAAGAAAGTTCCATCCAGCAAAAACACTTTAAAAAGGTCGGTGTAGTGTCTTCAGATGGTGATGAAAACAATCAAGTGAATAATGATAAAATAAATTCGGATATGACTGTTCCAATTATGGAAGTAAACATTTCTGAAAAAGATCCGTTGGGTGAATATATTCCAGATGTTAGTTTCATGATTTCAACAGAGTCTGATGCAGATATAGACATTCGAGTTGTGGAAGTTGACACTGGAGATATTCACTTATTGGAAGAAGCACACATGATTGAGAGGGTTTCTGGTGCAGAAACAGAAACAGAGGAGATGGAAATTGATCGATGGAACATGAAGAATAATGAAAGTAGTGCTGCAGCAAATGATTCCATTTCAAATCCTCGGGTATTAATGTCAAAGAACCAGTTTGTTGTTGATGAAAAACTCAATGTGGGAGATGCTAGAGTTTCCTCCTCAAATTTTGTTTTAGAAGCAAAGTCAGACCAAGATATGATGATTGATGAAGAACTCTCAAATGGTAACAAGCAAACAGTTGCACATGTTACTGCAAGAGCTGAAATTTCAATTGAAGATATTGGCCAACATACCTGTTACTACTTTCCTTCAAAAGATGAATACGGTTTTACTATTTCTGATCTTGTTTGGGGCAAAGTAAAGAGCCATCCTTGGTGGCCTGGCCAAATTTTTGATGTATCTGATGCATCAGATTTGGCTTTGAAATATCAAAAAAAGGACAACTTTCTTGTGGCCTATTTTGGGGACAAGACGTTTGCTTGGTGTGATGAATCTCAATTGAAGCATTTTGAGATACATTTCCCACAATTGGAAAAACAAAGCAGTTCAGATGTGTTCACAAGTGCAGTCGATGGTACATTGGATGAGTTCTCTAGACGCATAGGGTTGGGTATGACTTGTTTCTGTTTACCTGAAGTTGGCAGCATCAATTGCCAAAAGGTTGAGAATGCTGGGGTTCGTAAAGGTAGCAATGGCTATATGCTTGACAGACCTGCTATTTTAAGCTACTTTGAACCTGACAAGCTACTTGAATATATTAAAAATTTAGCTCAGTTCCCTGATTATGATACTGATCGCCTGAGCCTTGTGCTGGCTAATGCTCAGTTGAAGGCACTTTACAGGTCGAAGGGCTATCCTGAACTTCCTTCTTTTAATCTTTTTGATGGTGGAATAATTGACTGTGATGACGACATTTCACACTTAAATTCTGACAGCATTGGGAAAGATTTGTTCGAGCAATCATGTCATATTCTCTGTGATTCTGGAGAACAGAGATCACTAGGACACAAAAAACAGAGGCATGTATTGGAGGATGGGAAAAAGCAAAAGAGCTTATCTGAGTTAATGCTACCTGAAGATTGTCAGCTAGAAAGTGGTGTGATAATTAAATCTTTTATTGAAGCTGATCATGATTCAGTTCCATGTTCTTCTAGCAAGAGGCACAAGATTATTGACATTGATTCATCTGACTCAGCAAGAAGTAAGAAAAGAAGGCCAGAGTCAATAGGAGATACGGAAATGAGCCTACCATCACCAGCTATTAGAAGTTCTTTTAAAGTTGGAGAGTATATACGTCGTGTTGCTAGCCAACTTACTGGGTCTTCCTCTAATCTTAGGACTTCTAACGAAGCATATCTGAAGGCCTGCAAAGGGGATAGTGTATATGATGATTTTCCTTCTGATGGTTTTGGGGATAGTATGATGGAGAGCCCAAGTTTTGAACTAGATGATTCGGAGTATTATGCCTCTCCAAATGAAATGTTCTTGCTGCTGCATTTGGCAGCCAGAGATCCCATTGAAGGGTATGATTATCTATCTAGTCTAAGCAGTTTCTTTACTAAATTTAGGAACTACTGTGTTTCTTCTTCTACTAGTGAAGAGAAACATCGTGAGGAAGAAAGAGCTGAAAAGGATAAGAAACGGAGAGTTGAAGCTTTGTCGGTTTTTTCTGAGGTGATTGAAACTGATCACATGATGGATTCTTACTGGTCTGACTTGATATCTCATAACCACCCTACTAAAATCAAAGTCGAAGTTCATGCTCCGGCTCAAAGGAAAAAGAGGAAAACTTCAAGACAAACATCTGCTCTGATTTCTGTTCCTGTTGTGCAAGTCACAGAACATATTCAAATTGGAATAGCTTGTCCCACTATGAAGCAAGTACTATCCTCAGATAGGCCCATAATCAGTGTCAATGCAAAGATGGTCGATAGGTGTATGCCTACAGCTTTGGTTTTGAATTTCAATAAATCCAGTCCTCTTCCTTCTGAAATTGATCTGATTAGAATTTTCTGTCGCTATGGACCCATAGTGGAAGTAGCAACAGAAGTCCAACAGGAGAGCAACAGCGTCAAACTAATTTTTAAGCGGCTCACTGATGCTGAGATGGCTTTTAGTAGTGCCAGAAAATATGGATGGTTTGGGCCATCACTTCTCAGTTATCATCTCAGATATCTATCGTCAACACCAGATACTTCTGCTGACATCCAGCAATCAGACAAGTGTGCTGCACTACCGGAACATAGTAACTTGGAAACTCCAGGTAATATATGTTTAATTATGTCCAATATTTTTCTAGAAGCCAATGTTTTAAGATTATAGCACTCATCAAAAGCAGCAACATAAACGTTCTTCATTCATTGCCAGGGAATGGTTCAGATTCCAATCTCGAAAACAAATGTGATGCAGAATCCATGGAGAGACTCTGTGCAGGCATCCCTTGTGACCATCCATCAGTATCTAATGCTTATATTGACACTAATTCCCAAAACCAAAGCGAACTAGTATTCGCTGGGAATGTAAGAACAGACACTACTGTTGTCCTTCATACATCTGCTTCTGATGCTTCTCCAGACAACAGTCTCCTGATGCAAAGTGATACAGCGATCACAGAGGAGAGCAAGACAGACTTTCCAGGTGACCATCTGTCAGTGCCAGTTGCTTCTCCCGATTCTGATGTCAAGAACCAAGACGATACAGTACTTGTGCAGAGCAACACTGATGCCAACCTTCCCTGTGACATCCATATACTGGCATCTAACATTTGTTCAGATACCAATCTTCAAGACAAATGTGATACACTATCAGACATCATTCTCCAAGAAAATAGCAATGCCTTGGTCAGATCCACTGACTCTAACATTCACAATGAACTTCATCTTTGTATATATGAGGTTCTGCCTGATAATCTCGATGACAAAGGTGATGCAGTAATGATAGAGAGCAGGTCAGTTGCTTCTCTAGATTCAAATGTTCCGAACCAAGGTGATGCAATACCCTTGGATAGTGACACGAACGATCTTCCCTGTGATCTTCATCCACCTATATATGACACCTCTGCTGATACCAATCTCCAAGAAAAGCATGAAACAGTGTCAGACACCACCATTAGTGATGTTATAGTTAGAGATTGTGCTGGCATTCACAGTGAACTTCATGCTTCCATATCTGATGCTCCGATACTTAATGATCTCCATGCAAAAAGTGATTCTTTACTGACAGAGAGATCAGTTACATCTCTAGATTTTGATGTTCAAACCCAAAGTGATGTAGTACTCAATGAGAGTAGCACCATCAGCCTTCCCTGTGACCTTCATCCATCGAGGGCTGACTCTTCACAAGATCTCCATGAAAAATGTGAAACGGTATCAAACATCGATATCGATGAAAACAGTAACCTTGTAGTTAGAGACGACAATAGCTCTGACTCTGACAGTCAACATCATGCTTCCTTACCTGATGTGGTACTGATAGAGAACAGTGAGATACAACTTCCTGGTAGCATTCATCCATCAATTTATAATGGTTCTACAGAAGCCAGTCTTCAATGTGAAAGTGATACACCACTCACAGAGAGTAGTAATGTGAGTTCTTCCAATACCATCCATGGATCAACACTTAATACTTCTCCATACTCCGAGCCATGATAAACTATTGATGCAGCACTAGTTGAGAGTTGCAACTTGGATTTTCCAGGTAAGATTCATCATGTACACATAGTTCTCATCTCCCAAAACTGATCACAAGGAGAAAAAAAGAAGAAGAGATTTTTCACTTACATTGCATTCTGTTCAAGTTCGAATTTGTATATCCATATACTTTGTTCCCTTGTTTTGTTGGATTGCTAGTCTAGCTCATTAGTTTCTCTAGGATAGGCATAGCAATGTGAAATAGAACTTTATGACTCCTAATAGTTGTGATTTATGGTTTATTGTTTTTCCAAATATACATGCTTATGCAAATTCATGCTTTCCATTCAGCAAAAGCAGATAGAGTTATCTTGAACCCTATGCAAGGTGTAGGGGAGGAACTAGTTACAAGAATTGCTGATGTGGATGATCAAGATGGCTAGATCATCTTCAAAGAGTTCATGTTGATGTGTCATCAAGGTATTATCTCTCTGCTTGATTTATCTCAGAAACTACTATGGAGCAATTCAAGTGCATGTTGTATAATAGATGTAATCTGCTTTATCTTGAGAAAATTTTTACCATGTTGGAGCACGCATCTTCAGGAATGCTTCATCTAAAATATTTTTATGGTGCTATCTGAATTCCTAACATGATTGATTGTCATTACTATAGTTATTAAGCCCCAACTGGACTAGCTTGTCTGACTGAGAAGAACTAGACTCGGGTCCTTCATCAAGTCGGTTTCCTAATCAGATGGGTAAGGAATTGAATTGGTCAAAAGCAGTTTGAATTGCTCAATTCTATAAATTTACAATGTTAATAATCCTAAATATCGGGTGAAAAACAAGAAAGAATCTAAAATGGGAAGAGCCAAGAGTTAAGCCACATATTTACCTGGCTCCATACACCTTGTAAAAAGGTTCATCAGTCATGTCCAAACTTCACCTCCCTCACCTTCTTCGATTGGTCATGCCGCTGACACCTACCTTGGGCTGATCCTCTCAATTCCCTTGACTCTTTCACTTTGCGGAACAACCTCTCAGTAAAGGTACATCACCCTCAAAACGATATATATTGTGAGTTTGCCATAAAAGAAAGGCCATACAAGTGATTGCTAAGTTAGTATCGAGCCTTCATTAGTCGATTTGTGCTTGATATAACCTTTGGAATGCTCGAAATATGTGTTGAACAGAAAAGATCTGATGTCGAAAACCAAGCCAAGACCGCACCTTGTCCCACAGTGCTCAAGTGGTGGGCTAGCGAAAACAAATGTGGGCGTTGGACTAATCTTGTCTGCATAGACGCATAGTGAACACAACTTGTAGGGTGTTTGTGAGCCATCAACCAGGATATGAAGCGATGCAGATGCTTGGGCAACAATACAGGTTCCACATTATCAGCGCCCAATACACCTTGGCCGCATACAGTCTGAAGATATCTTATGCATTGGCAGCACCACAAACCACTCGTTTCATGTTTGTAGCACCTTGACTTCCTGTTCTTTGCAAGAGATCATCCTGAATCTGTAATTAGTATTTGATCAATGGAGAATCAGACCCCTTGGTGCACCATTGACGAAAATCCTCACCTTTGAGGTAGTGATGATGAACTCATCATACCCAAAGCAAATCCATTTTGTTTTGAATGTTCCATGGCATCTGACATAAAAGAGTAGTGTTCCAAGCTTGTGATTCACGAAGACAATAACCTGCCTCATCTTTTGGTAGATATAAGGTTGCCGAATATATCGTTGAATGTTTGGTGGACCAAATGAAAGACCGACAAATACCATAAAACTTATCTATCACCCCATCTATCACCCCACTAGGCATTGGGAGAATAGATAACCAATAACATTCAACGCCTTGGAGC
>JBAMIE010000055.1:5594022-5605622 GCA_037177295.1 Kaempferia parviflora
CGGTATAGTATCTACAACTGCTACAACATTAAAAAAAACACCTATTTTATTTTAATCAAATTAAATCCTAAACCTTAAACATGTTGTAGCAGTCGCTCAGTAGCTACTACAATAATACTAAAATAAGGTATATTTTCATGATAAAATATTTAATGGGACGAGATAAATGTCCTTTTACAATAATACTAAAATAAGGTATATTTTCATGATTAAATATTTAATGGGACGAGATAAATGTCCTTTTATGATTTGCATAATTCGGAATGTCCTTTTGATTTTTGATCCATATATATTGCATTATTGTATCTCAAATTAATGTTGTTTGGTTTAGATTAGATAACTAAAATATTTCTCTTATAATCTTAATCAATTTTTATATTCTATCATTGCTTCTTTCTTTCTCTATTAAGCTTTTATCTATTCTTTTTCTTCATCATTTCTTTTATATTCATATATTCAAATGTCATTCAATACATTCCATATGTTTAAAGGATAAGGATGAGGGAGGCAAATTCACTAGTGACACATACAATATTTAAATCTTAGAATCATATATTTCAAAAATATAAAGTTTGATGTGACAAAAATGATGCATTTTGTAAGTCTGATTCTGTGAAGATTGGTTGCACTAGAATTTAGAGAATCAACATGTAAATCTCAAATAGGACTTGATGGCTATTAGGTCATAGGGTTGACTTACCAAGACAAAGTAAATAGGATCCTTGTCAGCCAACCAAATTTTAACACGGCAAGGAAGTTGGAAATCCTAGTTGGGTTGCATAAAGTAAAGATACCAGTGGGTGTAAGTAAAAAAAAAGTCAACTTTTTGGTTGATTATGGATTATGACATCCAAAAATTTCAAGTTCCATGAATGGTCCATAAGAAAGTCAACTTGACAAAGCAAAGATTAAATTAAGGAAGAAGAAAGATGAATGCATTCATGGCCTTTGGCTAATCTTTCCATGATCAAGAGGCTGATAAGAACATTCACTACTAAATTGAGGTCAACTATTCTTGCATTCATTACTAAAGTCAAAAGAATGAGAACATGCAAGGAAAAAGAGAGAGATGCCCTACAATACTAGATGATAATTTAGACTAAGCAACAGATGTTGATGATAGTGTCTAGGATAGCTATAATCATCATTAGCTCCAATAGTCATTAAAGCAATGTGTTCAAAAAGATGAAGTAAATAAATAATACAAACATCCATATCCTTCTCGATTGATCTTTCTAACTTGTACGCAAGAAAGCCACAAATTAAATCTTCAGAAAACATTTCTAATCCAAAATGGCAGACATGAAAATGTGCCACCACTTGCAGAAACCAAGTGGAAGAGGGGAATCTCCTAACCTTCCTTTCATGGCTGCCACGCTGCAGGAATCACAGTTGCTAGGTTCTCAGGATGTAGTCAAGGATCAAGTATTAGAAAAACGTACCTAATGTTTGTGGGTGAAACAATCCATTGGTTTGTATGAGAGGCAGTGATTGGATCGTATACAAACTATTTGATGGCCTTAACCTGTCTACTTCTTATTTCTCAATTAGGATTTACTGATATCAAATGATTCTACTGGCTGATATCAGCTATTTACTTTATAAAGGATAAATTTCACAGGTAAAATATTTTCCAACTCATATTTAAATTGTAAATTGTTACAAGGAAATTTACAACAGTTTCCAGTGACCTTCGACTAAGATAATTGTTATTAGACATCAAAATTTAAGTTGAATGTTTTGAATGAATATGTAAATGATATACAAGTATTGATCTTACGTAGCTGTTCAAAGAATGAGGAAGTTCAATTTCAATGACAACGGAATGGATGTGAATCTTGCGAAATCATGTACCTGTAAAGGACATCATTTAGGTATAGACAATTATAAAGCGGGTTGTTTACTGGTCTTGAGCTATGACCCATAGATCCCTCTATAGCCCTCCCTCTCGAGAAGTTTTGCAAGTGAAACATCACCAGTCTTTGCAATCCTGCCTTTTTCCTGAACCATAAATAAAAAAGAATGGTATTAAATCTTGAAGAGGTACTAAAGACTGAATTAAGCTGGCAGAACAGAATAGTGGTATAGCAAGATGCACAATGAAAGAGATTGCCAGCACATAAGCAAGTAGTTTTTCTTTCTGAAATACAAATATCCTACCATTATATGCACATAGCTGGGATTGATGTAGTCCAGGAGGCGTTGATAATGTGTGATCATCAACACAGAGTTATTTGGTGTTAATAGTCCGTTAACAGCTTTTGATACATCTTGAAGTGCATCGACATCTAAACCTGAATCTATTTCATCGAGAATAGCCAAATCTGCCTGCAGAACCTGAAACAGCAATAAACAATTGAATGGCAGTCATCTAGGGCATAAGAAGAAGAGCTATAATTAGCAACAATTGGACTGGAAATGCTATATCACATATACTCATCTTGTAGTGAATAGATTATTTTTTGCATTGTTCTCAAAGTACGCTTATAGTGATGAAAGCAAACTACAAGGAGAGCAGTGAAAAATGGAGAGAGAGAAAATGTTCCAGAATTTTGTTCATGGCAGACTAGGAAGAATAAAACCATTTCCAATAATTTTTTATTTACAAAAATAAAAAATAATAAGCCAGTAATTTCAACTATCTATGGTCAGCTATATGGACCTTTTCCCTCCATTTAATTTTATGGACAGCCACATTGCTATCGCCTATCAGACATCTTTTAACGTAGTAATATTATCTTAAAATATTGTGTCCCATTTGAACTTCTGTTGGAGTTAGATCTAGCTGCTTCTGTTTAAAGAAAATTTACAGGAAATTGTAGTTATCACATCAGAATAAGACCAAAGAAGAAGACAAATTAACAATTATAGTTCAGTGATCCACCAATTTTTCATGGATAGATGCAATCAATAATGGGATTGATTGAATTTTTCATCATGCATTTCAGTAGCTTATATGACCTCTATAATTTACAACCAAAAGAAACTGAAGATGGTTGATATAAGAGCGTTGACAAGTTTATGCAATATATATTCGTCCATGAAATAAAGCATAAAGAATACATACTGCAAGTTGCAGAATTTCATTCCGTTTCTTTTCACCACCACTGAAGTCTTCATTTACATTTCTGTCGAGAAATTTAGGATTCATATTCAAGGAAGCAACTTTAGGAGTCACCAAACTGTAGAACAGTAAAGACAAAAAAAAAATCTCATGTTATTTAGACGAACCAAACTAATAAAGCTAGTTAGGAATCAAATGATCAGTCAGGAGAATGGAAGAAAGATGCATCTATCGTCTGGTAACTAGTCTCTTCTATGGTTGGTACAGCTTAACAAATGAATGTTGCAAAAGTTATGAAAAAAGTTGTTAAAAAAATATTCAACAACATCATGTCTATTGTCATACATAATATTAGAGAAAACGAGATTATAAAGCATATGGCATACTATCTAACCAGAATATCATCATAATATATAGGACAGTTTTGCACATTCTTTTTGTGAATAAATCAGAGAAAACCCAAGGTATTCCTAGCACCTTACAAAATCATTTGCTTAATACAAGCCCCTGGAAAGGGCTCAGTGAATAATGAGAGTACCATCAAGTGGTACAAATCTCATCAAACTAATCATAGAACATGTTTCAAATCGTGTTACATAAGACAAAATATTTGCAGTTTTTCTTGGATACAATATAGAATATAGGCCAATATTTTCCTTTTTTTTTTTTTTTTTGCACTTTTAAGCATCAAGATTTATATATCATTGACTGCACAGTATGCAGCAATTAACAACCTTCTAATAAAAACTATTATTTTAAACTATTTCTCTACAACTGATTCACATGGTAGCAAGATGTTAGTTGATCATTGTAGTAACACTGGAAGAAATTCTAAGTTAACTAGACAGTTTTTTTTTGCTCATGCTTGTCTCAATTTGAAAATAATCTGCAAAAGATAGATCTATATACATTTCCTACACATGTGCACTTTGTTATTGTCTAGTTTATTATTATTATTTTTTTTTTTTTGGCATGTATGCTTGACATCTTTAGAAAATGATTTATTCAAGTCAAAAAAGCAACTACTTTCCTTAAGAACTATGCCAAACTATTTGCCAGCGTATTTTTTTTTTCTGTTTGACGTTGTGTAGAAACCAGAGAGAAGATGGAAAGAATGATCAGGAGCATATCACAGAATGATAGTCAATGTTGTTGACAATCATAGAAAAAGTTGCCGAACATTAGCAAACCTCAAGTGGTTCTACTGGTGGCAGCCCTTGGCTTTTTCTTCGAGCATTGAATGCCATAAGCAGAAAATCGAAATTGCTTACGCCTGGTATCTCCACAGGGGTCTGGAAACTCATGAAAATGCCAACATGGGACCTTTCTTGAGGTTCCATGTCAAGTAAATTCTGGTCCTTGAATAAAAGGCTACGACCAGTTACCTCATAATCTGGATGTCCAACAAGAACCTGAAATAAGCAAAGGCATTCTAGTAAAATACAAATGACATGAAAAATTCCCTTATTAGCCAATCCCCTATTCATTTTTTTATACATCTAAGATGATTTACTTTTGGACGGCCCTTGCATAGAGAAAAAGAAAGTTAAAAGAACAAATCTAAGTAACAAAAGTGAACGATCAATATTTAGAATGCACAAGAAAATGAAAGGCTATTGTTTACAGAATAAAACAGATATCCATCTTAGCTAAGAACAATTGAAAATTCATCTTTAAAATCTATTCACATTACTCAAGTGAACTTATTTACCTATCTCGAGCTATCCAATTCATAGTGTAGCGTAAAAAAATTCACTTTCTTCAAAAAATAAATACAGAAAAGACATCTCTTTGTGAGATAAACCATTCATAATGGAACTCAATTCAAAATCTGAAAGTCATCGAATAATCACCTTGGAGAACGTGCTCTTCCCCGATCCATTTTTCCCAATAATTGCGTGAATCTACAGAGGAAAAACTCTCAGAAGTATTTACAAAAAAAAACAAGCAGAAGTCCGGAAAAGCCTAACGACTGAGACAAATCTCCTGCCCCAATTCCTTGATAGCCGCCTTCAAATCCTTAACCTCCAACAGAACCCTCGGGGGACCGTCGGGAAAGGCGGCGCCGCTCTGAGAGGGAGAGTCGATTGTGAGCGCGGCCTTCTCCCGGAGAGATGCGCGAAGGCAGGGGAGGTCGCACCGTGGCCGCCAAGCGCGGAGTGTAAAGGCGGCGTGTTTAGGCAAGAGCGCGGCGAGGGAGGATCGAAGGGGGTGGAACCGGAAGGAGAGGAGGAGGAAGAAGAAGAAGTGAGATTGAGAAGAGCCATGGCGGAAGAGAAGGGAAGAAGGGCTTCGAACTGATCCCGTTTCTTCTTCTGCAGTGAACGCCGTGCGTGCTCGGTTGGTTAATGGTTGGGCTGAGAGAAGGGTATAAATGTCAAAAAGGTTCTGCTTGATTGAACCCGAGTCAAGTCGGCCGTATGGTTTGGCTGGATCAGTTGGTCCGTATGTTTATTAAAATAATAATAATTTTTAAAAATAACATTTTAATTATATTTTAGATATTTTGAATAAATATATGAATATTTGAATTTTCAAATAAATGTAATGTGCAGTCACGCAGGAAAAGGCATGGTACAGGTGGGGGCAAAAATGGAAATCTACATGTTGTTTGATCATTTTATAAGTAATGTAATGTACGTAAATTGAATATTTTACAAATTAAATCACGTGGTTCAGTAAAAATGACGTTGACTAACGTGTCAAAATCAAACGGCTACATTGACTTCTGAATACCTTTAGGGGATTATTATAAGCAACGTTTGATTTTAAGGATGAAATCGACAGACAGCAAAGGTAAAAGTTGATTCGTTCATGTCAATATATCTGTTAGTTCATTTTTAAGTCAATATAAAAAAAGATAAATTATAGATAATTACTGATCTTGAACAATTAAATAGTACATAGAAAAAGATAAACATCCGACTATTAATCAGAATTTAACTGCTAAATCTCATACATTAGTCAACTCTCTACCCTAAGAAGACGCAAAAGATACAAAAAGGTGGGTAGAGAAGGAGACAAAGGGGTGAATGTCGAAGAAAAATCACATACTAAATTTACGAGGAAGGTATGCTAGACGATGGATGGAATCATTGACGCAGCATAGATTTATCGCCTCCTTCTGACGTGGTCAATTTTAGGAGAAAATAAGATGGATCAGAGGTGAGAAATCATCGAGAATTACTGAGATTCTTTTAATATCTAAGTCATCATATCACCCCGTTAATAGTATAATAGAAAGAGAAAATAATAAGAAAAGAGAGAGTGCATTGTCTCCATGGCTGCAGAGCGGATCTTCTAGTCCGCAATCTATAGTTTCTTCTTGGTCCAAATCAGGAAGACTGTTAGATAATATCAGGGATCCATGTATTGGTCACTCCTGATATAATCCAACGTCCCTCCTAATTGCAGACAAGAAGAGAACCAGGGATTGTGGACCAGAGGATCTACGCCCATGACTATGGTGTTAAGGAGCATAATATAATTTTCAAATAAATAGGGTTTAATTTTCAAACAATAATTATTGATAAAGTTAGAGCGCTACATGTTAAGATCTATCTCATTTCTTAGATTTAGGTTTATTTGATGAACAAAATATGAGAACAATAAGTCAACCAAAAATTAATCAAATTGTAAGATGTGAATATATCTATATCTATATATATAGAGAGACGGGTGACCAAGTAGCCCAATATTTTAGATTTGTCATTCTATAATATGACAAGATATTTTTTTAATTGACATTAAGTATTCAGTTTACGCTGACTAATTCTGGGATGGTCGATTCGGCTCTACGAAAATTTTCCACCAGCTACGTACTAAGATAAATTGCGAAGTGCTCGAGCGGCTCATTAATTAGTCCAGCGTTTTTAGATCAATCATTCATTAAGAAAAATTTATCCATTAATTTGACAAAATTGGGACTCGATATTTCAATACTTAAGAAACTAAGAAGGCGTCTTACCAATGTACTATTGTCTTTGGGGCGATCGGATGAGAGTAAATCATGAGAATATATCATGACCTATGTCTTTTTATAGCCTTGTTGAGTCTGACTAAGGCAGTGTTTGGAAGATTTTTTACTTATTTAAAAGTGATTTTTATAGAGATTATTTTAAAGTTCGTGAGAAGCTAAAGTATGGAGTATTTAGAAATAGAATTCAAAAGGTGACACAAGGTAAAGTTTGAGTGTTTGATGAATAATTACTTCCAAACTTAATTTTTAAGTTAAATGATAATAATATCCTTAATAAATGTTTTAAATATTGTAAAAATTATTTTTAATAACATAAATGTTTAAACAAATATATAAAAATATAAATATAAAAAAATGATAAATTTTATATAAATACACAAGAATATGTATAAGACATTATGGAAATGTAAATCATATAAAAATATAAAATATTATTAGGTTAAAAGTGTGATGGCAATTATGTAAAATGATAAATTTATTAAGTACATAAATGTTAATTTTTAATTTTAGATCATAAACAAAAAAGCATAAGCAAGAAAAAGCATCAAATTCTTGCTTCTAGCTTTTGAGTAAAAGTTATAAAAACTTAAGCAGAATTTGACATTCAAAAACACTCAAAAAAATTTCTGTAGCTAGAATCTAAAAAACACTTAGCTTAAGCTCTACCAAACACATCCTAAATGAGCTCGGACGGTTTGAAGGGCTCGGCCTAGCGACTCGTCCGACTATGTCAAACTAGGTGGATAGGTCGAACTAGGTTAGCAGTTCATATTAGCTTAGCTTGACAACTAGCTCAGTGTGTTACTCATAATTATGACTCCGTAAGATAAGATGACTAAATTACTTTGGGGCAAAGTCACATAAGCTTCCAACCTAGAGTATGTACATTGTATCATTCATTGATGTAATAAAAATGATTTTCACTATACAAAAATATATCACAAACTCACGAGTTTAAGCGATTTAACTAAGTAACCTGTTCAACTTAGATCCATATACTATTGGTGTAATTTCCCCTGAGTTAAGGTTGATCAGGTTTACTAATCTTGAGTTGGCTCAAGCTTGAGTCGCAGTGTTAGAGTTTTGATGTTTGATAATATACGGGAAGATTGTTGGTGCAATTGTCCCTAGGTCAAGTTGACTAGTTTGACTAAGTTTGAGTTTCTATGTTTGATAATAAATGGAGATTACATATGTAATTGTCCATTTGAGATATTGTCGATCAGAAGTCAAGTAGGTCAAGGTTGACTGGATACTTGACTGGAAAAATCCTAACTGGAGGTTAGACAAGAGAAAGTCCAATGGGAAGGTTGGTAGAAGAGAAAATCCATGTGGATCAGTGTTGACCGAACAGTTGGTGCGGAAAGTTTGGATGAGTGAAGTCAGGTAGATGAAAAGTCCTAGTGAGCGAAGCTAGACAATGTGAAAATCCAAGTGAGTGAAGCTCGGTGAAAATCCTAGTGAGCGAAGCTAAGTGATGGAAAATCAAGGTGAGTGAAGCCTAGTGAAAGCCCTAGTCAGTGAAGCCAAGCAGATGGAAATCCAGACGAGTAAAGTCTGGTGAAAGTCCTGGTGAGTAAAGTCATATAGTTGAAAATCCAAGTAAGTGAAGCTTAGTAAAAGTCCCAGTGAGTGAAGCTAGGCAGTGTGGAAATCCGATGAGTGAAGTCTGGTGAAAGTCCAAGTGAGTGAAGCTAGGCAGATGGAAATCCAAGCGAGTGAAGTTAGGTGAAAGTCCTAGTGAGTAAAGCTAGGCAATGAGAAAGTCCTGGTGAGTGAAGCCAAACATTGAAAAAACCAGGTGGATTAAGGTTGACTGGTAACTTGGCAAGTGGAGAAAAGTCCAAGTGGGTCAAAGGTTTGACCGGATATTTGGTGACGAAGTCCTAGCAGGTCAAGGTTAACCAGATGTTAGGTAAGAAGGAGTCTTAACAAGTCACGGTTGACCAGATGTTGAACTTGGGATATCTAGACTTGAGTGAGGCAAGTCTAGATGGGTCAATCCATCAGCTGATCGATTGACCAAGTCCAATCGATCCGATTGGAGGCCATTCTCTCGTGATTTCGCGAGGGAACAAAAGGTCGCTCAATCTATCAGTGATCGATCCAGCTTTGCCCAATCTATCAGTTGATCGATTGTGGCTCATTTTCTCGCGATGACGTGAAGAAAGCTGAATCGATTGGTCAATCGATTCCGCGACTCTCGTGAGAGCACATAAGCTCTCTTGATCGATCAACTGATCTACCTAACTTCTTAATTGAGCAGTGGATCGATTAAGATCTAACCGTTACACACAAAAGGCTTAAAAGTGTGAGGATGCTATGATGCCAGAGAACCCTTCCTCTCCAACGATTCTTCTCATCATCTCCGGCCAGTTCTTGAAGTTTCTTAGGGACAAATGCTGCTGCATTTCTAATAGTCAAGAGGCATCTACAAGATACAAGAGATCAAGCAAGAAGATGTTTTATTTATATTTTTGTACATTTACTTCTTGTTTTGAGTTGTATCTTGTGTGAGTTTTGTACGAAGTTTCTCCGCCTCCGGTGTGTTTCCGAGAAGGAGTATTTTTATAGTGGAGAGCGTGTACGGTGTGGATCCTTAGATTAGTCCTCTTCTTGAGGTGGATACCAAGTAAATCTACTTGTTAGCATGGTAGAGTTTTCGCTTCGTATTTTCCGCTACATATCATTGACGCAGCGAACAGAGTCATTCACCCCCTTCAACTCTAGCTCGAGAAGGTCCCAATATATACCATATATGGAATAGGAAAATATCACGTCCCATGGTGTAATCAAGATTGTATTCATGTGTTAAATTTGTAGAATGGAGAAGGTTGAATCCGAATGAAGCCAATGAAAAATACCCTTAGAATCTATTCAATACCTAATTTATACTCTCCTAATAACATATGGCAAAAGACGAATACGCTCGCCCCTAGCGCCCCCGCCAACCCGTCCCAGGGCCAGCACAGAGGAGGTAAATCACGGATGACTACTAGTCATAAGTGCGTAAATGGTCAAGAATACTCTCCTAATAACATGGGACAACTAGGAAGGGTCACCAAGATAAAGAATTTCACCAATTTTCAGAATGGAATAGGAATATCACTTTACGAGCCAAACGGAGAGGGCAAAAAGAAAAAGAAAATATCTTCGATTTCAAAATTCAAATTTCGTTCCTTCGCGCTGGAAGCAGAACGCCCCCTCCTCTTACTATAAATACCGGCACACCGCGAGAGTTGCTAATTTTAGTTCATACTTCATTGCCGATCGAGATGCTGAAGGGGTCTTTCCCTTCTCCGTCGACACATGGATCCCGGCGAAGCTCCACCACTTCCTCACCCACGCCCAGGTCGCCCGATCCGCCTTCCAAGACTCTTGCCCTCCACTACTTCCCTCAGGTCTTCCTCCCTTTTCCTTTTCTCGATTTCGTCTCCTGATCCCCCTCTACCTGCTGTTGCATTTATGATTTTAGGTTTCTCACTGGATCTCGTTTATGCCTTTTGTAGCTCGATGCTTCTCCGTCTGTGGAAATCGAGGTCAATGAGTCGGTCGTCGTTGATGATCCTAACGGATCGTTCTCAGTCATGGCGATCGATGCCAACCACTGCCCAGGTACGCATCGTCGGTTGATTTCGATGCCTTTTTTTTAATTTTCAACCATATTTAACTTTACTTATATCGTTTAATTTCATTCCCGTTCTTCACTGGTAACCTGGTTTCTACGAAGAAAATCGAATAGACAAAGGCATATAGAAATAGATATGATTCTGTCTGGGACCGGATTGATAACTTTGAGAAGTGCGGCGCTGAGGTGGAACACAAGTAGACCAAGAGTTGATCGTCCGTACACGTGGCGCCTCGTCCTCCCAGTACTTGCAAGCACTCGGGCAGATTCCAACAAACGTGAAAGAACGGGTTAGGGAAGGGGTCCTCGGCTCTGGTACTCTGATGCTCAAGTCAGTGGCAGATCCCAAGGGAATGAAATCTGGAGAAGAACAGTAGTTGCTACATTGTGCGTACTTGTGTCGGAGACCAAAGACTCTCATTTATAATGGAGGATTGTCCCTTGCTACAGTGCGCGACCTTTGACACTACACCTTACCTTAACTTAGCATGCCACTGTTGTATATGGTTGTTAGGGGAGGCATGCGTTCCTGTACGGTTGTCCGGGTTGGAAGTTTCTCTTGCACCCTTCGTACAATGCGCCGTCTGCGCTTCTGACACCTTGGCCGCTGGTTTGCTACTCGCCAAAGAAGTAGGTGGAGTGATCTTTCATTAAATAGCCCATCTGAGCGGGACTTCAGGTCGTTCGTCGCTTCCTCAGGGAGGACCGGTAGGCCGACCGGGCGGGCTACTTGACCTTTTCTATCGCCTCCTCAGGGAGGACCGGTAGGCCGATCACTTGATCGATCCAGAAAGGTTTTGTTCACGAATTATCCACTTGAATCGATTAGTTGATCGATCGAATATATGTCGATCGATCAATTGATCGACTCAGGAGCCTTTTGTGGATTTTCAAAAATTTGAGCTTTGATCGATCAGTTGATCGATTGG
>JBAMIE010000055.1:5655945-5672283 GCA_037177295.1 Kaempferia parviflora
TTTCTGATCTCGAAGATAAATTTCAGAAACAAGACCAGGGGATGTGAACTTTGTTTCCTTTCATAGTTACTAATTAGGTATTATTGTAGGAGGATCAAATAACAGATGAAGAAAGAAAAAAGAATTCAAACTATATCTGCAATGACATATTATCTTACTTTCTATGGACGTTTGAAAATTGCTAAAGACATAAGATTTCAATGAGTTCTGTAGCATTATTTTATAATAGAATACTGAATCATTTTTATTATATATTTTTTTACTTTATCAGAAGCTTCATTTAATTCTGAACTTGAGTGTATTTATTTGTCTTTTGGCCTGGAAGCATCTTCTAACTCGTCGCTGGGCATTTAATACATGCTAACAATCATTAATTTGAAGCCTCAAACAAAAGTTTGCATTCTTCTGTTTTTAATTGATTGGAGTGCTACCATACAGACGACTATAATAATTGATGATAATACTTAAATCATTAATCGCATTCTTATTGGGTATTTAATAATCCAATCTAGGTGCTGATCTTGTTATCATCCTTGCCAAAATAATTGGAGTGCTACCATGACCATAATAAGTAATTGTTGAAGTTTGTGTTTTTTTCCTCAACCAAGATAAACTTAGAAGGGAATTGGTCTGATTTGAAGTGAAATTAACTATATAATATGGTTTGTCCCTGAATACCAAAATATCTAACAGAGAGCAAGAAGGAAACATCAAATTCCAAGAAGAGAGACTGCTTGAAGGGTCAAGGTGATGGATGCTGATATTGTGGACAAAGGGCCATTTACAAAGAACATCAAGCATAAGAAGACAACCTGGAATTAATAGGAGTCTATTATAGATCCATGATGTCTTGGTACTCAGTGTTTATAGCCCATATTATGGTGCAGTGGATAAGAGAGTAGTTGACAAAAATGGATGTCGGTTTGTGAAGGGTTAAGGTTTTATGTCTTTACTCACTCCGACGCTAAACTGAGACAAATGATGAAATAGGAAAAGTTTAAGTTTTAGTTATTGAAGAGAACAACCAGGTATATGTCGACTCATGCTTCATGTACACTGTGCCTTCAAGATCATAAACTACAAACAAAATAATTTATGGCACAGACATAATAAACTGTTGAATCTGAATGTAGAGAGAAACTTGTTATTTGATTTTAGATTTTTGCATTTGTTTCTTAGCATTCCTACATGTAGAATTGTTTATTGTTTAATGGACTTGTGTCTTTGAAGTTCTTATTCAGCGCAGAAAGGTTTATCTTGATTATTTGTATCTATTTCCTGATTATATTGTATTGTATTGTATGCCAAGGTTAAACATAAACCTTTTCCTTCTGATTTGAGTGTGTTCCTTTTGAATGATTGTTGATATTTCTTTATCATCACAGGTTCACAGGGCAAAACTGAGAGGTGTTAAGACTGATGTTGCTGTGAAGGTTAGTGACAACAAACATTGATATACATGTTCTGTTTTCGACCACCATTAGTTTACTGATTTGACAGAAATCTCCAAGGTTCAACATCCTGGAGTTCAACAGTTGATGTTGATTGATATCTGCAACGTGCAAGCATTTGTCTTATTTTTACAAAAGACGGATATAAACTTTGATTTGTTCTCAGTTACCAAAGAAATGGAGAAGCAGGTATATGTATTTTGTCTCATTTTCTGTCTGTTCTAGTTATTCTAACAAAGAACTTGTAGTTAATGCTAAATGCATGATTCTGTAATAAGCTTTTTTTAACATCATTATAAAATACATGACAACTTTTATTGTATTATGTTGGAATTGATAATACTGGCATTGCCAGAATTGGCTTAAACAAGGTAGAGCTGGTTGTGACAGTTGGAATTTGTCTGAATATTGTGTAGCATCAAGTAGAAATGATCTAATTGAGTTTCTCTGGATTATGCTTGGTTTTAGGTTTTGACCAGACGGGTTCAATGGCTTTGTAACTCTTGATATGGCATACTACATTGGACTTGTAAACTGTTGTTTATCAATAATTCTTCATTGCATATTTAGTACCAAGTTCAAAATCTTCTTCAGTCACTAAGATTTAAATTGTAGCATGTTGACTGATATCTATCAGTAAACTCTGTTAATGGTTAATGATCCATAGTCACGAAATACATCATCGTCCATGTTTCTACTCGATTTTATTAGTTATAAAAATCAATTTCCAACAAATAGTTGGCATAAACACGACTTGATAGTGATGATGATGATTTATGTAAATGGTGCAAGCACAAACAAAATTTCTCTAAGATCTAGTTTAGGTTTGTAGCCATCATGTGACCCTTAGATATTATAATGATTCTCACTTTGTTGGAGCATTATCTTTTTCTGTGTTCATACAGTACAGTTTTCTTATCCTTTAATTTAGTTTAGAAGGTGTAGTCTGAATATAATCTTATTCAATTATTTGCTGTTTTTTCTTCTTCTTTTCTTTCGTTTGTTTCTCTAGATTGCTTATGAGTTTGATTTCCTGAGAGAAGCTGCTGCTATGGAAAAAATTAAGAAGTTTTTCAGCAATAACAATAAGAAGCCTCCTGTTTTAGTACCACGCATCATTCCAGGCATGGTAACAAGGTAAAGTTTTGGAGCGGAGAAAATATGATGGTATATGCAACAATTAGTTTCTTTCATCAGTTATGATACAAACTTTATTGTAATGCATTTATTATCAGGAACCTTGTTCATTGTGGATTTGGTCGAGTAGAATAATGGGGTAAAAAGGGTTTCTTTTAAAGAAACATATGTTATTAATAAATTTTTGCTTGCATTCACAGGATATATGACAATGTTACTGCAGCATTGATAGGATGTCTAACAAAATTATTGCTTTGATTTTGTCTTTAGTTATCATGTGAAGCAAATATATTTAATTGAAGAAACTAAAGAAGCCCTAGTATAGTTGGTGATAGACATTTAATTAATTGTATCATCTGTTACCTTTTTCCTTATAATTTCTTTACATGATGCAGAGCGGCCTTTGATATCAAGTTCTCATCCTTATTTTTTTTTTTAATTATATATATTCTTTTACTTTGATGATCGACTGTTGGTTAAAAATTGAGTATTAAACTTGGTTTTTGATGTTTGTAGGGTACACTCACACAGGAGCGTGAATAACGGATTAAAAAACCCCACAAGAGAGATGCAAAAAAAAAAAAAAACTTTAATATACTTATTATACTGAACAAAAAGATTTTTCTTTCTATGTCAAATTAGTGGGATTGCGCCTAGGTGCAGTTCCCTCATGGAATTGGGAAAATAGAGAAATGAACTAGTGTGGAGGGATTATGATTAGTGGTGACAACTTCGACTCTTGGATCCTTTAGGGAGATTTGTAGGGGAAGAGATGCAATTATATGGTTTCTAGAGAACAGAAGAGATGATGTTGGATCCATGTTGAAGTAATGCACACAACAGGAGGCTTCTTATTTAGGTTGTGAGAAATTGCAGTTGAACAACCACCCCTAAACAGCATTACCACAGACATTCTGCTTTTGAGAAACTGAACAGTTTTAGGTGGAATGAAACGGAGGGTATTTGCAATGCATATGTAACGAGTTGAGTGGTTGGCAAATGTGTTGTTGATCAAGAAATAGATGAGATGGTAGAGGTAGGAGTCTCCTGTGGGAAGAGAAAAGAATATGGAGGTGAGAATGATGGGACTTTGGTAGTGTCATCATTGGAGAGACCTTGTTCCTTTTTTTCCATATATATTTTAAGTTATTTATTTTCAGCTAAAATTTTAAAATTATTATTTTTATAGTAGAGAAGCTTTGATATTATTTTATAAGGTCATCTAAAATCATCATAAAGAAGCTATTTCAAGGTTATTGCTTCTCTTCATTGGGCATGTTGCATGACATGCTCAATGAAGAGAATTTTTTGTCACGTGGTGTCATAAGAGGGTCTGCCTGGAAGTTTACCTAAGTTCTTCACTTCAAATAAGTTACATAAATTTTACTCATTCAATCCTTGAAACAAAATTGTTATATAAAATTCTAATTTATTTATTCATTTTTTTTTACCTTAAATTGAAGAACAAATACCTTAATAGTTTATAAGTTTTATCTATATAACAAATCACCATTAATTTTTTTGTATATAATTTTTTCCCCAATATTGTAGTATTTTTATTTTTTAAATATTAAATTAACATTTTATTTTTTAAAAAAAATTGAAATGAACATTGTTTAAGGTTTCTTTTATGGAGCAGCCAAATGGCAGTGTCTTGTTTCTTCCGTGAGGACATGTGATGCCATATTTCAGTTGAAGAGAGTGCCAAAACTTGAACTTTAATAATATAATATCTGCCCAAGTTTATGCTTTTTTTTTATAATGAGGAATCCACTACATAGACTTGTGCATTTTCATATATTATTGTGTTTGTTCAGAAACGTGTACATTTTATTTTCTTTGGCTTTCATCAACTAGCAATGTCTGGTAATGTTGTGATGTTAAAGGAAAAGTTTTTTTGTGTGTTCTTGATGCTAATTATAAAAATAAAAAATGACACTGACAAGCAATATGTGAACTTTCCATTCACAACTTTTCTCTTTTATTATGCACCTTTTCCTCTTTACCAGGATTTTTGTAAATCTCTACAGATCCAAATAGCATAAAGCCTTCTTGATTGCATTTGTACCAATGCTTTATCACAGATTAATACTAGGCTTCATTTGCTATATGAAGTTTCTTTTCTGTTACGGGAATTAAATAAAAACAATTTTTATAGTTACTTATGTGCATGAATTTTCTAGCGATTGGCCAAACTTGTAAACCTATTTATATTCCTAGGAAATGAAATTTTATACTTTCCGATAATCTTAACGGTCATATTATTATCTTCTTACTTTAATAGCATCAGAGATTCAGAAGACAATTGCTCCCATGTTTTTTGACTTTTTCACGTATGTACAATTTATCTACTTTTGGATTTATATAGTTCACAATGTTTATATCAGACCATTATTTAATGTGTGTGTGTGTATCAATTATTGGTTGATTCCAAATGGTTAGGAAGGTCTTGGCAATGGAATTTATTGATGGCATTCCGATAATGAATCTTGGTGAACAAATAGCAAAACTGGGTATTGATCCCAGCAGCAAAATTGCAGTAATGGGAAAGCAGTAAGCTCTTGCATCATTCTTTTTATATCTTCGTACTGACAGGTACCACTGAGATATATATTTAAAGTTTGTAGACACAAACCACTATATTTTTACGTGCATATGCATTGACATCTATACATGCGTCTCGCATCTTTGCACATTCAATTTGCAGGGGAAGCACAAAAAAAGTTCTGTTATAGAGTTAAATAATGGATTCCTCTAACAACTATCAAATACCATGTCATTATGTATCTTTTTTGTAATGTATAATTGCATGTGTCACTATGGTTGAGTTGAAAAGTTATACTGTTATATTAAAAAAAGAGAACTAATATAACCCCTGACTAAATAGAAAATACCTCATGTGGACTAAACTCAGACATAATAATACTTGTGATTATTAACTCTAACACTCTTCCTCAAAATGGAACATATACATTAATTCGAGACAGAACACTGATTTTGCACATTTCTGCAAACTTAGAATCATAATTGACTGGTCTTCAAAACCATGTTGGTCATATCCTAGGACTAGGGCGAATGCAACTAATAACAGAAAACAATAAATATTGGAGCTTAACACTTAAACACTCACTAAACTAGAATCTGTGTGCTACTGAGTTTTACTTGCTTGCTGGAGCCCCGAACGTTTACTGGAACTTTGAGTTGTATTTTGCTAAATATTTAAAGTTACTGGAACTTTCAATTGTATTTTGCTAAACATTTAGGGGGCGCTTGGTAAGCGGGTTTAAAAGGCTGGAATGGGAATGAAATATGTTTCATTCCCATTCTTGATGTTTGGTAGACGTAAATCAGATTCCAAATATGGGTTTCATACCCCTAATTTTATAACCAACACCCCCTAGGTTATCGCTAAACTCATTCCCCTCTCAATCAAGCCCATTACCATTCCGATTACCAAATATATACCAAGCGAAAGTTAACCATTTAAGATTTGGAAATTACAAAGAACATAACAAGACGTGTTAGTCTCAATTATTGTTGTCAGCTGTATAGATATTATCCTAGCATTTGATCTCTATAGATGGTTATAATACCAGCAATAGATCTTTAAATTAATTTTAATTATGTTAAACAGTGTTCTCTTTGATTTCACCTTCCTCTGACACCTTGGATAATCATTTCAATTTGTCTAACTGTAGTAGATATTTGTTCTCTTTCAACTTATCCACACTATCTTAACTAATGTTTAAAAAGCATATGCAGGCGGTACTTTGTCAAGCAATTGCATAAGTAGAACCGACATGCATTCCATGCTTTTCAACATACATTACTTATATTGACAATAAAGTAGAATGTGGGTTAAAAATTTATGGGTTTACATCTATTATATAATATCAAATATCAAACTAAACAAAAGTAACCGATATAAACAAATCTTACATCTATTGCTTAAATTTTTTGCATGTGATGATGTGAATCTACAATACATATAGGACAACAGATAACCTGAAAAAATGCATATCTTTCAGATATATAGAAAATTTTATTTGTGGTCGTAGACACTAGATAAAAATATGCTTATTTTTTTCCAGTTAGAAAAACTAATTTAATCACATCCATATTAATTTAATATAAATTTGAACTTATTAAGTTTGGGATTCACTTTACTTGCATAGTATCCATACAACCATAAGTGGATGTTATGCTATTCTTCATTGCATAAGCTTTTACAGCTGCATAAGCAGCTTATGCGGAAGCTTTTTGAAACAAGTAGTTTTAACATATTTTCCATTTTATAATTTGTTTGAGCTATATCTATTTGTTCCAGTTTTTAATTTATTATATTTTGAGAAAATGTTTACTATTCTATAGACAATATGGTTGACTGAAAATATCTATTCTGAATCATTGTTCATCTGTTCCTGAGGGTGGAAAAGGAAACCTTTCTCCATGGTTTTAGGGTCTGTATGCTTAAGATCCTTCCAATTTGTCGATTCAATTTCTCAGACATCCTTCTAATAATTCATATAACTAAGAGCAAGGTTTAAGATCTTGACCCGTGCCGAAGTTTCAGTTTTAGATTGGAACGATACAATTTTTTTATTTATATATAGTAATTATTAGATAAATATGTTTATTGTATATAATTTAAAACTAAGTTGTATATTGATTTTATATAAGTTCTCCATTATTGAACAACTTAATATTGTTAGAAAAAATAATTAAATACAGTTTTCTTTAAAAAAAAATTGATCTATCAATAACTGGAATTAAAATTGATACGTATTATGCGTGAATCAAACGAAAGCATTGTAACATTTTGCTTATATCAACTCTATAGTTCTCCAACGCCTAGATTAAATAATCATAATTATATAAATTAATACAAACATCCTATTTTATATATAATAATTATATAAATTAACTATTTATTCATTTAATTAATTATTAATTCAAATAATATATATTTAAAATAGTAAAAAAAAATAGAATATCAATTATTAAAACAGTAAAAAAAATACAAAATAATTTTTAAAAATCAGAATATAAATTTGATTTATTAAATTTTTTAGATTTTTTAAAAAAATTTTAAATAAAATTTAAAAAGTAAAAATAATTTCAGAATATCAATTAATAAAATTTATTATTTAAAAAAATATACTTTTTTTATTTTATTGGGATAATTTAATTAGGTTTTATAAAAGCCTCTTCGAAGTATCACAGTTAAGTTGAGAATTGTTTCAATTATTTAAATTACAAAATTAATTTTGCACAAGAGCGCAGACATGCATCGCCTCCGGCGGCGCCCCGTGATGCCTCCGGCGGCGCCCCGTTGCCCCGCGACGCCTCCAGTGGCATTGGAGGTGTCCTGCGATGTCTCCGGTGGTGCCGGATGCATTGCTAGATGCTTCTGATGGCACCAGAAGCGTCCCCCAGCTGCGATTGCGCGGTCGTGCGACCCCTCTGCTGCTGGGGTTGTGTGACCTCGCAACAGCAGGGGAGGGGTCCCTCCCAGCTGTGTGCCGGGGTCGTGCTTTCGCTCGGCACAGTATTTTGTACCATGACTAAGAGATGCTTTTAACTAAGATGAAATCTAATTTCAGTTTTCTTTCAACTGTAATGCAGGAAAATATTAGAAAGTTTGACACTCGCATATGGTCAAATGATCCTAAAGGATGGATTTTTTCATGCAGATCCTCATCCTGGAAACATTCTTATCTGCAAGGGCACAGAGGCAAGGGTGCTTCTGATTTGGATTTTAGAAGTTATCCTTGTTCGTCACTTGTATTATTTGTTGCAAAAGGAAGATTTCTTTCAAATTTAAACTTTAATATATTTTCTTAGTTATATTTTCTTCTTGTTCTATTGTAGGTTGCGTTGCTTGATTACGGACAAGTGAAACAACTTCCAGATGACCTGAGGCTTGGATATGCAAATCTTGTGCTTGCTTTGGCTGATAATGACCCTTTAAAGGCCAAAATAAGTTATAAGTATACAGATTTTCTCCCTTTGATATGTTTTAGTATAATTTTGAAGGATGATGCCAACAAAAATATTTGCCCGGAACAAATGTTTAGGTCTCCATTGCAGTGATTCATAAAAAAAAACTCCCCAAAGCAAGAGGATAATCTGCCAATAGTTTAGAACCTTTCTAGTCAAGTACCCATTATAGTTAATTAGATTCATTCTTTTGGATGTGCTTCTTTTGTCCTAACAACTGATTGAATCAATTAGGGAGCTCGGCATCGATACATTGAGCAATCATGCAGATAGGGATGATGAATTTTTTAATTTAGCACAAAGAATGTTTGACACTAAGCTTCCTCCTGGTGTCACTCTTATGTCACCATTTGCTGAAGACTCTTCCTTGAAAAAAGTCTCTGTTCAGGTACACAGTATTCTTAAGATGGTGATTTTCATAATCTTTCTGGCTTCATGTTTAAAGATATGCTAACCACTGAATTTTGTTAATATTCAGATGGGCAATTGTATTGGTGTATCATGTATGAGAGGATTAAAGACAATTCACTTAGTTAATAAAGAAGTTAAAGATAAGCTAATAAAAATTTTGAACTGTTGATCCAATCTCAATTTTGTTTATGGTATTTTTTTTATTTCACTATAGGATAGATAATATTGTGAATGGAAAAAAATGAGGAAGTTTTGTTTAACAATTTCATAGGATGCTTATTGCTCAACTACTTTGTGATAAAAACAAAGTGGTGAGCGGGGCCTTTACCTTCAAGACCTCTGAGTTGCAGTCCTCTTCTAAGGATGTGTTGATTTGACCAGTAATATACTTCATGTGTGAAATAGTTCGATAGAAAATAACATCCAAATCTATACTAATTATTAGCCCTAAGAAAAATAAAACACAAGTTTTGAGGATTCATGTCCCGACCTTTAGAAGGAAGTTTTGAGGATTCGTGTCACGATCATTAGAATGAAGCTTTGAGGATTTTGCATTACATGAAAAATGCTCCAGTCACTTATATCGTTATTATATTTATCTTTAGATTGTAGATGCAGATTAGGCATATCCTCACATCGATATCACACAGATAGGTGATCTAGATTAGCCTATTATGTTTCATCAAGCAAACTGTAATAGTCAGGGCAAGTGAATGTCTAATGATCAGTTAGCAAATTTATCGATCTGTCTTTTAGAGGTCCTATTATCATAGGTATTAAAATTGGACCAAACTGGTGGTTCGTTTGAAAAAACTGAAACTGAGTTGCTCATTAGGTCGGTTCCATTCACTAATTAGACATGTGAAAAAATGGCAAAAAACTAGTTCAACCTGCCATTATTGTTTGAAAATTGGAAAAATCCAACACTCAGACTGATATCTAAAAATGATTAAAAAAATGCTCATTTTTCATAACTAGAATACAAAGGGTGCATATGACACTAGATAAATTGTAACTCAGACATGTATGTTTGATTTTTACTAGTTCTTGCATTAATTCTTGCATGTGCTATTGGTAGAGTTCATAATTTAATTATCTTATGTCTTTCCTATTGAGTAAATTTACTAGTTTTGTTGTTTTTCGTAGATTAAATACATGTTGTACATGTTTTTTTTTTTTTTTTACTTTGAAATGGTTTGATTATTTGTATTTGAGACGGGTTAAAAATTTATTTTTGTTTTCCAGTTGGAATTGCACTTTAGAGAATGGATCTAGATCTAGGGTTGTCTGTCTAATGTATTGTGATGGTTAAATGTTAGGTTCACCATTAAACTAGTGACCTAGAGCTTAGTTCAGATTCCCTTTTTTAAACAGGAAAGAGAAGGGAATTATTTTAAGAATTACTAATATGTAAATGTGTGTATGTATATATATTTAATCAAATTAAAACAGGTTTACAATCACAAATAAATAAGTTATAGTTGGTAAGAAAACACTACTGGCAAGTGCCAACCCACCTAATAGGGTAAGACTTGGTTGATGTTGTTGTTGGTGGTGGTGGTGGTAAGAAAACACTACTAAATAGGTAAAAACAATGTAACATTATTAAGTCATAAAATATAAAATATAAAATTCAATTATTCAGTCATAAATTCAAATTGCATGAAAAAGTTGAAATAATAAAATATAAATAAGATAACTGATATCGAATGAACTAACAATTTATTAAAAAAAATAATCTTTTCCTTAGATTAGTTTGGACTTGTCTCGTCTGCATAAGCCACCTTGGGAATCCCCTGGATTGCCATCTAAACGAGTCACCTACTAAGGGTTGCCAAGTCACTAAACAAAGTGGCCCCTTAGTGAAATCTTCTAGGCAACTATCTATGCAGTCGTCTATGTCGTTTTTAAAACTTTGATTTTAACAAATTAAAATTTTATTAACAAGTTTTGAACTATCATGAAGTAAGTGTTATAGAGTAGAGACCTAATCGTAGATAAATAAAGATATAGATTTAAATATACAAATCAAGAATCTAAGTCTAAAATGTTGATAACATAATAAAGCTTAGGTGAAAGGGACTATTTGAAGGAACAACCGTAATAGTTTTCCTCATTACAACCACCTCGGATACAACAACCTTTAAGGTTCTTTATACATAATAAGTTCTACTCCTTTTACACGATTTATTTCCTTTAAAAATTGCGAGAAAGCATAATACAAAGATCGAATTCCTATTAAGATAATTGGAAACTCCAACCATCAAGAATCTCAATAAGTCTAGAAAAAAAGACAGTTATAGATATGCTCTGATTTCCAATTCAAAGCATAGAAGGAAAATGAGTGACTTCGGGTGGTTAGGATGACGATGCCACCTGAATCGGATCATTAATCCTTCTCTTATCAGCTTGAAGAAGTTTGTTGATTATTGTAATGGTCAACCTAACAGGAGTCCTTTTGCCATGACAGAGTTTTCCGGAGGAACTTTTCTCAGTTCTCCGAACTATGCAATTGCTGAGAGGGCTTAGTGTCGGGATGGGAATCTTCTACTCATGTGCTGAGCAGTGGAGGCCAATTGCTGAAGAAGCTCTCTTCAAAGCTGGAAGACTTGAAGGTAATTTAAGCTCATATTGTACATCTATTTTCTTGGAAAGCTTATTATAACTTCCTTGTCATCGTCTAGCAATATTTGTTCCATGCTGCGTTGGCTACATTAATCTTATCCTTCCATTGAACTAGGGATCAAGATCTCAAATGGTGAAGTTCTACTGTGTCACTTAAACCGATGACCTAGCTTTATGAAAACATAAGATTAAGATTCATGATCATACATTTAGATAATTTTAGTATCATCTGTCTGGGTATAATGCAACTTTTGATCCTTCTGCTACCCGATCTAAGGTTGAGATCTGTAGTTCCATATTATCCTTAGAAATATGAGCGGAATAGCATAATTTCATAACCACTTAAGACTTGTTTACAAATGAATCGAACTTAAATAGCATCCTTATATTATTGACATTACAATCTAATCCTTACATGTTTCAGTTGGGGATTTGAAAGATCGAAGGCGCGGAGTGTTTAGCAGAATATTCCGGAGGTAGTAAGTCCTTCAACGACTTGTACAGTTTAAAGCAAAGACCCCAGCCTTTGCCAAAGCTCTTTTGCACAACATTCAATAACATTTGTTATTCATGTTTGTCACCGGTCCTATTAAATTATATATGATTCTTTTTGTGCCGTGTACTAGCTATATTCAGTAAATTGTCTTAGTTCTGAAATATTTTGTAGTGAAACAATTTGGTTCGTAGATTCAATTGGATTGGACGAAAATCCGGTTCAACCGTAAGCTTTCCATTGCTTGAATTGAACTAGATCAGCTTCTAGTTATTGAGTTAGCCGAGCTGAGTTGTGATTGATCTCCCATGAAACTATCACCCGCCATTGCTTGTTGCCGGACATATGAAGCTGTTGGTTGTGCAGGATCTATCGTAGGGCCGTATTTCCGGGATCGGTTGAAGGTGAATGTTGAACAAGATCTGAGCAAACTGCCACCTGAACTCCGGGTTCAATCTTAGGTTTCGAGCTTAGGAACCAAGAGGAGAGAAATGGAAACAAACAAACCATGTAACACATCAAAACAATGAGTACACAGCTGAAAGCATTCATGTCTTTGTAGACCAGTAATCCATGAACACCAACACTGCTATAGCATGACATTCTTGATAAACTTGGTATTTACATTTTTCAACCTGTACAACTTTTCTAAATCCTCCAGAAAAGAACCAACAATGCGGAAAGTAAGCGTACATCATGCACTAATCTAACTATAACCTATATGGACTCATGTTACGCAATGTCGATTCGATAACCTCATAATACAAAAAGAAAGTTGAGCTACTGCGGCTTAAATTGGACGATGTACTATTCGCGGAATAAGCACAGGCTCATTGCTTGCGGCTTTTGTGGCAGCAATTTCCTCCAAACGTTTCCATGTCGATTCACGTTTTGATTGGATATCCTTGCTTTTGACTTCATCTTCCTCGAACCTCTTCAGGCACTCAGCAAATAGGTCGGGATCGTTATCAGCAAAGATCTTTCGAACATTTAACGTCAAGCTCTGAACAGCTGGGTTCCAGTGACTTGTGGTGTTTCTTTCGAGTGCTGGAAAGATTATGGGTAATAATACCTTGATATTTTGTTTGATCAGGTTCTCGATGTGATCGTTGTTCCATAGGAACAATGCCCTCTCGGCTACCTGCAAATAAAAATGGCAGAAGCCTCAGGTATAATATAATTGCCAACCGAAATCCTTAATATCCACTTTACAATAATTTAGCCAAGTTGAAATCTGCATTATCATTTACTTAAGGCCAAACATTTAGCACTTAAATATCCCAACTTGATGTTATCTTCTATTTCTCAAATCAATCCTAACTTTCATTTTTCCATTTGAGTAACATAATGGCCTTAGGGAGTCTTAACCTACAAGGTAAAACCCCCTGATATTTGAGAAGGTGCTTGAAGTCACAAACAGTTGAATTTGAATGACCAATATTCAAAAAGGATATTTACTTATGCAACATCATGTTCTGCTTGAGGTGACGCTCGTGTCACTTGAGGAAACATGCTGCCAAAGTGATAAGCTGAGAATTTTTCTCATTCCATTAGCATCAAAATTCACTCATGCTGATTATGGTTTACAGGAAAGCCAGCATTAGAATGTAAAATAGAAAACAAAGAACACAAGTTCACTAGAAGGTAAAAAGGAATAAGTTCGATTACTATTCTTGAGCAATCAATGGAAGGATGAAGTGTTTCTTACCTGAAAATGAGGACTATTCAAGCAGCGGGCTATCTGGTGGAATAGTGGTACCATACATCGCTGGAATTCTGGAAGCTGAGTTGCATCCAAGACCTCTTCTAACTCTCCCAAGAACATAACTTCCTTTGAACTGTTGGTGATAGGCCAGAATTTCAACAAGCCCCTTATGACACTATCTGCAAGCTTGCAATCTTTTTCTATAAATTGGGTTATGCAGTATGACAATTGCTGATGGTATATCCCCATGCATTTTGGTTTATGGAGTGGGATTAAAGCCCGAACAAGGAACAATTTATGTTCTTCCTTTAAAGGCAATGCAAAGCCATTGATAATACTTCCCAATACCTCTAGCAGCTCTGCAATCCCATTATGTTTTTCAGTCTCGAAGATAAATTGATAGAATATATTATTAATAGCTTTTCTTATAAATGGTCGATACACCATAAATTTTCCATAGATACGGTGTAGAATTGTCTTTAAATACTCCCTCTCTCTGACGTCCTCAGAGTCAACTAGGTCGATCAGCTTAAGAACAAAGGAATGATCAATATATCTTTTTGCCAGCTTGGCATCTGTCTCAGGTGATTGAAGGAACTTCAAAAAGAAGTCATAAACAAGATGGAGGTGCGGCCATGCAGGGTCCATTACAGGTTCATCATCCTCCAAATCAAAGGCTTGTAGAACCTTGTACTCGTGAGGTGGGGAAGTGAGGGTCCTAAACAAGTTTAAGGACACCATCCTGATGATCTCTTGCATAACATTCTCTGGAAACTTTCCACTGGCTGAGGTCACATAATCAACTAGATCTTGAAGAGTCTGTCTTTTTATTTCCTTCTCTTTCAAGCTCTTTGTGGAGTCTGTGAAGTCAAATACCACACAGCACAAATTCACCTTTCTGACGAATAACCTCTGCCTCTCGGAGCTTGATACATCTTTGAAGCTCGGCAGTGCTTCATAGGGCATGATAGACAAACCACCATTTCGCATTCCAGCATGGTTCTGCTGAGTTAGATGGACTAGCTCAGAATCCTGACCAGGAGGGAGAATTGTGACCCTGCTGTTTGACAAATCCCCATCTCGTGAACTGGTCGAAGTTGCTAACGATGGTGAACTAGCGCCCGCAACCAAATCTCGTTTATCGCCTGACTTGGACTGCTTGCGAGGGATCCGGCGGAAAATTTGCTTAATCATGCTTTGCGGCACGCATGCAAAGGACAAAAATCAGGATAAATAGAAATTGAAGTAAACCCCTATTTGTCTACTGCTTGAACCAACTGCCCAACGAAGGGGATATATATATGTATATACTTTTGCATCCAAAAGATGCACTGCACTTAAAATCCTTCCTTCTCTAACAATCAACTGATAAAGAGAACTCTTTCCCGCATCAAGCTTAGAAATTCCCCTGGGAAAAAAACAGTTAACAAAATCAGATCCAAGAACACACCCTGTGTTGTAAAATTTCGTCAACAATGACGAAGGCGAACACCAAAAATAAGAACCTGCTCTCCGTAGCACAGAAGTCACACGATCTAAGAAATCCTTTAGCCAAATTCCACCTTCGACACAAAATCGACGGGTGTGAAGCAGACTTAGAAGAACCAGATATCCGGAAACAACGTTTAAAATAAACGGATCAGCAAAAACAAAATCAGAACTTCAAAATGGAACTGCAAATGGTAAAGGATCAAGCATCAAAGACAGATTTTCTTCTGGTATCACAAAACCCACTGCTGAAAGAAGAAAAAAACCCTACCTTTTCGAGACGAAGCGAGCGCCGCCCTCTCAGCGTCCTACACAAGATCTGCCACTGCAGCCTCGCTCCGCTCCGTGGTGGGGAATGGGCGGAGGAAAAGGACGAAGGAGAAAGGCAGCGTCTTTGGATCGAACAAATGGAAACAAGTCTCCCCTGTCTGCCTTTGCTTTTCTATTGACCGTGTGTGGAGTAGTAGTAGTAGTGGTGGTTTCATCGCCCCGCTTAACGGTAACTTTTAAAATGGGCCTTAACTTTTACTGACATTTTCATAATGACCCTTGAATGTCTAGTAATATAAATAAATTAAGATAGGATACTCTTTTGATATATGTATTTTTACAATAATGAATTTTTGCCTAATAAATATTTTGATCCGAGCGTTCTTTTGGGTAATATTTTGATATAAATAAAGCGTTAGGTATAATTTTAAAATGGATTTAATATTTAGAGCATTTTGAAATAATCTTCCGTTGCGACGTGATTGTTCGTGAGGTAATGTGGCACTTTACATGGACACGCCTCATGTTTAAGAATTATCAAGAACAATTAGTTTAGGGATTACTTAGGGTTTATTGGAAATTAGGGTTATTTAGGGACTAAACATCTCATTTGATTTTAATTCGGTGTCTGTGTTGGCTAAGTGAAGGTTGACCTAGGCGGCGATTGATTTGGAAATTAGATTTATATTTATTGTAGGTTATAACTCAAAATCCTTTCTCCTCTTTTCTTTTCCTTATGAAATATACTTTAGATCTGG
>JBAMIE010000055.1:5672383-5686368 GCA_037177295.1 Kaempferia parviflora
TTTATATTTATTGTAGGTTATAACTCAAAATCCTTTCTCCTCTTTTCTTTTCCTTATGAAATATACTTTAGATCTGGTTTAAATTAAGGCTAATAGTTGTGTACTTGTCATTCCGTATATACTATTTAACTGTCCAACACTAATAGTCACTTGTGATTTATCTCTTTCATATTGATCTGAAAACGGACTGACAGAGGCTTTGAGGGTGAATGAATCATTTTTTACCACCGTGATAAAATTCAATTTACCTCTCTTCATATAATGTAAAGACATGTTATGAGGTCTAGAGGTCGATTTACTTCTCTTCAATTGTTCTCTCGGGGTGGTATGATGGTTAAGGTATGAGAGCCTACTACATGAGGTTTAGAGGTTGAATTTCAATACGCCCGAGCATATATCTCCTCCATGTCTTGATCATTTGCACATATGACTAGTAGCCACCCGTGATTTACCTCCTCCGTGTTGGCATTCGGAGGGGTTGGCGGGGGCATTAGAGCAAGCGTATTTGCCTTTTGCCACATAAAGACATGTTATGAGTCCTCCGTGTTGGCCTGGAGATGGATTGACGAAGACGCTGAAGACGAGCGAATCGCCCTGCCACATAAAGACATGTTACAAGACCTAATCATCTTTAATTATGAAATTCACTACTTTGGTGTACAAGTTGTGCTCTAGTTTGTAGACTTTAGTCTTCCCAATTGGTGAAGTTTGAAATTTGAATTACTATTTTAAAATTATTTTTCATTTTACATATTGGCTATCGACATTATTAGTTCAAATAGAATAAAAGTTTAAAAACAATTTTTATTCTATGATTGTTAAATTTTAAATATTATAACTATAATATATAGATATTTATTATTTAATTAACACTATTTCTCAAGTTAAAAAAGAGTTGGAGAATATTTTAATGAAAAATGTTTATTGAGACTTAAAAAGAAAGAAAAAAAATCTAATTATTTGGCATTATTCTAATTTACAATGAATATTATAAATTGTCCACGCCGATAAACCCTAATTTCTTGCGGCTACTTCGCGCCGGCGCCTGCACCTCGCGACCCTCGCTCTCTGGCGAAAGCGCATCTCCTTAGCTCGCCGGCGGCTCCACCTCTCATTAAACCCATCTCCTTGCTGACGAGCATCCTCCGGGCGATCTTTACTCACAGAAAAGAGAGTTTTTTTTTTTTTCGTGGGTGAGTTTTCAACTCTTCTCCGCGAGTTTTTCCTCACATGTTCTTCCTTCCTCCTTCCTTTTCTGTGATTGTATGATTTTTTGTTCCCATCTTCTAATGCCGAAATAAAATTACATTTTTGATCGGGTGATATCTCTGCGGATTGACGTAGATATCTTGGTGAATGCCGCTAGAAAGCGGACGTGGGGATAGGTTGGTTCTAGAAATTAGATTTCCTCCACTATTAAATCTATGTCACTGCATGCGTCTCACTGAAAAATGTCTTCTTTTGTCTTGAACTAGTTTCTAATGATTCTAATTTGGTTAGGTTGTGCTTCTTGATTAGGGTGGCTTCCTTAGCTAATTTATTTGGAGTTGTTTCACTCAGGGTGAATAGAGATTGAACAAAATTTTAATCCTTGGTTCACCTTTTCCCGTATTAGTATACATTCTTGCTGTTACATAATGACAATGTTGAAACGCACAGTAGAATCACGTGAATGGAGTGAACAAGTAGTCCTTCTAAAGTCATGAGCGGAGTGATCAAGTAGGCTTTCTGTTTTCATTGTTAGTTCAATTTATGTTGCTGTCATCTTTTGTTACGGAATTATGGTATCTAGGGCTGATGCTTGGAATCTAGTCGTGACCCAGATTTTGGCCTGTAACATTGTAAATTACAACATCCATCATCTATTCTGCTCTGGGCGTTCATGTGGACTTGTAAAGTAAAAAAAAATAAAAAATCATTTCCCCCTGTTGAATCAGTGTGTGAAATGCCATTTATTTCTTTAACCTGCTAATTTGTGACAACAAAACATTGAGCTATTGCCAACTGTTTTTTATACTTATATATGTTGTGCAGGTTACTTTTGAGCAGCAAATATGGTGAAGAAGAGCAAAAGTAAGTATATTTCTTGACCACATTATCTATCTTTTGATTGTATTTACTCTGGGGCTGCATTACATTTAACCTCTTTGCAGAGAGCAAAAGTAAGAGGGTATCTCTAAGCAAGAAATACAAAATTATAAGAAGGGTGAAGGAACACCATAGGAAGAAGGCAAAGGAGGCAAAGAAGCTTGGTTTGAACAAGAAAAAGAAGGTAGAGAAGGACCCTGGGATTCCAAATGATTGGCCTTTCAAGCAACAAGAACTTAAGGCACTTGAGGATCGCAGGGCTCGCGCCTTGGAGGAGTTGGAGCAGAAAAAGGCCGCTAGAAAGGAGAGGGTAATATTCTCTTCCTACAACTATAGACACCATTTTTTTCAGCCCTTTCTTCCTTCGTTTAGAATATCCTGTTTAATTATATTTGTGTTTTGTATATGCACCTTAAAACCAATAAAGATATGAACAGAGATAATAATCTAAAGGGTCAAGCTGTGCTATTCATGACTGGAATAGAGTTTGTTCTCATTTAGCTACTTCTAACAAAAGGTCAACCAGAGCTATTCTTCTTTCTTCCAAAGTTCTCATTGCTTTTATTTTTCCTTTGTCTATTGTGTGTTTCTGTATGCACCACTTTCGGGAGTATAGCCTACACGGGAGATCTCTCTTTATATTTTTATGCTTCATTCTTGCACATTTGAGGTGAAAGACATTGTTGTCTGCATTGATCTAAGGTGAACACATCACTGATTTATTAGAATAATTAGTTCATGTGGTCGCTCTCTTTATTATTATTACTATTACTATTATTACTATTATTATTATTATTTCACTTCATTTATTCTCTTTACTCTAGTTGACAATGCATAGATTTAGGTGAAAGGCATCGTTGGTTTCGTGTTGACCCAAGGTGGAACGGATTGTCAACTACTTGCTCCATCATCTCTTTAAGTTTTTTTTCGGTTCATCATTGTGATGGCTAATTTATGCTATACCTATGAAATTTCTCTAGTCTATGAAAAACTAGACACCAGTAGTATCTATTCTCCAACTTGAGAGAAAGTGCTAAAGATATTTGGTTTATTATGTAATAGGTATGTGTGAGTTGTGCTTTTGATTTACTATGTCATTATATCTATACACACCTATGTGATGGCCACATATAACGGCCATTGCAGAAATAAGGTAATATGATATCTTCCTTTCCTTAAAATTCTACTATTTATTATACTTATTTTATTTGAGTTAGAGTCATGTAGGTAAAGTTCTTTCTACAAATAGGCCTAAGGAAATCTATGTCCATGTGGCCTTGGTAACAGTATAGGAGTCTTATTATTATTTTATTATTGTATTTATAGAGTAAGTTGTACTAACTAATGCACTTCTTTTCTTTTGATGTGTTATGTAGCTTGATGTCTATGAATGCGGGGGTTTCCTCTCTTCTGTAATTAAAATTCCTGTTACTGTAAAAATAGTGATCGTAGTATAAGTGAACTTTCTACAATTAACAGCCGGTTCATCTGTATATGCCAACCCATCATTATTTCACACAAATGTTAGTTTTAATAGACATCTGATTTTTTTTGCATTCAAAGTTCTTTTTTGCTGTTTTTGACAGGCCGAGAAGAGGAAGCTAGGCTTGATTGATGATTCTGATGTTTCACAAAACAAGCCTATCATAACTGAACTTTCAGCTATAGCAAAGAGCCATGATCATTCTGAGAGAACTTTCTATAAGGAGCTGAAAAAAGTTATTGAAACCTCAGATGTAATATTGGAAGTACTTGATGCAAGGGATCCACTTGGTACTCGTTCCACTGACCTCGAGAATATGGTGTTAAAGTCTGATCCTAATAAGCGAATTGTGTTGCTTTTGAACAAGATAGGTATTTTTTTTCTTTTTTTAAAATGATATCTTTTAATTTTAAATTGTTTTCCGATGTTTTTTGGGACAACATTTCTATCCTTATATTTGCAATATTTGCAGATCTTGTTCCTCGGGAGGCAGTGGAGAAGTGGCTCACATATCTTAGAGAAGAGCTCCCTACTGTAGCATTTAAATGTAGCACTCAAAAACAAAGGTCAAACTTGGGATGGAAGACATCAAAGAGAGCTAAGGCTGAAAATACATCTAATATTTTGCAAACTAGTGATTGCCTTGGAGCTGATACTCTCCTAAAGTTGTTGAAAAATTATTCAAGAAGCCATGAGGTAAAAAATTAGGCTTCTTTGTTTTTTCTTAAATATCTAGGTTAATTTATCTAGAATATTATGTTGTCCCAACATGAGGCATTAGAGATGAATCTTTGGCACTTGACATTGCTCAATGAAACCTACTTACATGCATCTTTTAGAGTCTTCTTAGAATAAGAGATATGTATAATAATATTGTTACTAATAGTAGAGCTATCAAGAGTGTGACATAATTTTTCTATAGTTGTAGGTGCACATCAAGTTTCAACAAGTCCTTATCTTGTTTTACATTGGTACTTAGATAAATTGATCAATCACATATGCTGGATAGCACAATCGAGATTTATCATTCCAACCAATGACTGGAACACGACTGGACAACACAGGTAATATACCTCGTGCCACTATAGTGTTGCTCTTGTCGAGTGGGCACTGCATCAAATACCCTCTAATTCTTCTTGTGGTCATGGAGTGAAGAAGGTAAGAGAAGAGAGGCTAAAAGAGGTGTAACAAAGAGGTAACAATGAACATCAAAAGAGGTGGCAACAGAAGGTGAAGTTCGTGTGGGGAAGCATGTGTGCTTGGCAAAGGAATCAAGGAAAATGGTTATTTTGATGTCGAGGGAGGAGGGAGGGCATTAACTTCATTAGCATCCAACATATGCCATAGGTTGAGGACAATGGTTGATGGTGGCCAAGGTCTACCATCGAAGATATTCTATCTATTATAAAATGATATGCAATTTATATGTTATCTATTATATGAATTTGTTAATTGTTAAAGGTAAATTGGGACAATTAGTATTTGGGATGCAAATTGTATTTTTGTTTAATTGAAGTTGATTTTGCAATTAACGTTGTCAATTTATGCACTTTAGCTTTCTATGTTCACTTTATAACTATAGTTAATTTTGTGCAAAATGTTAGTGAAGTTAAATTGGCATATTAACATTGCATCAAAGAATTATGTTCCTTTTGCATATTTGTATGCAAATTTACATGATAGATACCGTAGGTAGATAAATGTGAATGACTGAATTCCATAATATTTTTATAGCTTCATGATGTGCAAATTTAAGAATTGATGTTAAAAGTTATTTTAGGCAATGTATTAAAATTTGATGGTTGATCAGAATTGATAAATTTAATCATGCATGAAGCAAATTATAAGTTCTAATTTATTTAAATTCTCACATTAATTTACGAGTGTTGTATGCTGTAAACTGTTAATGGCAGTTATTTTTTTTTAATTATTCATTATAGTACGAAGTTCTAAATTGGAAGGTACGATTTACTAAATTGTAAGACACGATTTACTTGTTGAAAGATTATTTATTGTGCACCTTCTCCCAAATGATGCAATATTGCTACATGCAAGCATAGGATATTTCATTTCTTGAACTTGAGCAGCCAAAAGATTTGTACCTTTTTCTGATATTAATTGGAATTTTTTTGCTTTCTTTGCAGCTTAAGTTATCAATCACTGTGGGTATTGTTGGACTCCCGAATGTCGGGAAGAGCAGCTTGATAAATAGTTTGAAGAGGTCACATGCTGTTAATGTTGGTGCTACTCCAGGATTAACCAAATCAATGCAAGAAATTCAGTTAGATAAAAAGGTTAAGCTGTTGGATTGTCCTGGTGTGGTAATGCTCAAGTCTGGAGAGGCTGATGCATCTATAGTGCTTCGCAACTGTAAGAAGATCGAAAAGTTAGATGACCCTGTCAGTCCAGGTATTTCTTCTCAATTGTTCGTTAGGTTGCAGTATATTAAAATTGTTAATCAGTTAAGCATTTGTTCTTTCAAAACCTCTGACCCTTGATGAAGAAAATTCCATAATTTGAAAACATCTTGTTCTGATTTGGATTGGCCATAGCCAATCTGATTTTGTCCAATTTCTTAGACACTCTTTCAAAATCATGAGATGGAATGAAGAGCACAACAAGAAACCAATTCCCATCGTTCAAAAGCAATTGTTCAAGTATGATTTTAAATGAATTTGTTATCGATGACCTGATATATAGGTTGTTTAATTGACCAATATTGATATCCATATGGGTTTTGCAAACTATGGAAAATTCTACTGATAATTAACTTGAGTAATGTCAGAAGATGTGTTAAAAGCGACTATAGATTTGGTTATCTATGGTGCTAGCTATTAAACCAGAGTAGGGTATACAATTTTGATTCTATGCGATAGGCAAACATAGGCTGTTGTCATAACCTTTCTAGAGGTGGTCTAGGAAAATACTCATGGTTACATACTCCTATAGTGGCACATTAATTCATATTTCTTGTTTTTTTATGATTTTGACTTTGTCATTCTTCTTATTATATTTGGCGATAAGTCCGGTCTTGAGTTCCTATTTCTTTTGTTTCTGATTTGAGTAATTAACTGAGAAATTGATTATGGTTAATCGACGGCATGTCCTTTAATCTTACACTGCTACTGACTCTCGTTGCCTCAAACATTGCTTGTGTCGGTCCCAATTATAACTCTGTTGGTTCATCACGAAACCTTGCAGTAAATGAGATCCTCAAGCTGTGTCCGGCTGAGAGGTTGATGTCTCTATACAAGTTGTCAACCTTCAGCTCGATCGACGACTTTCTCCAAAAGGTAGCAACTACGAGGGGTAAGCTGAAGAAGGGTGGAGTTGTGGACATCGAAGCTGCTGCGAAGATTGTACTGCACGATTGGAATGAGGGTATCTATTTCGTGTATTCTAACCACTATTTGATTGCTCCATGACACTGATATTTCCTACATGTTTTTAAGGTAAAATACCATATTACACTTTGCCTCCGCCTAGAAACCAGGGCGAGAATCTCGACTCTGCTATTGTTCCACAGCTTGGGAATGAGTTCAATGTCGAGGAGGTTTACAAGATCGAGTCTTCATTTATCAATACCCTGGCATCAGTGGAAGATTCCCGTCACATCGAAGTTCCTCCTCATTCCCCACTAAACTTCGATGCTCAGATGCTAGATCAGGTTTTCACTATTTCGTGTTGGTTATTGGCGTGCCACGATTTTCTGTATCTTGTGTAAATTTATTTTTCTTTTGAATGTTAGGACGATGCGCAGCAGAAAGCGGCAGTCGTCGTTGAGGATCAACCGATGGTTGATGACGTGGAAGTCCCGGAGGAATCAAAGGCCAAGCCTAGCGGCAACCAAAACGACAAGTTGTACACTGCCGAAGGCATACTCGATCCACGTAAAAGGAGAGCTGAGAAGAAAAGGCAGAAGGCCAATAAAGTAAACATCACAAACGATATGGATGCCGACTATGACTTCAAGGTGGATTACAGAATGGCGGATCTTCCTTCAGAAAGCGAGAATGCAAGTGAGGATGATGACGACGACTACAATGAAGCAAACAAAATGGCCCCTATGACTGGCGTAGTCGACGATGAAACAACCAAAATGACTCCCATGACTTGAGCAGATGGTGAAAATCTAATGGGTATGCTTTGTGCAAGCCAGTGAGTAAGAAATCGACATGTCAACAATTTTGTACTTTTAGACCGAACTTCGTTCGGTAGTGTTACCGTTGTTTCTCTCGACCCTCATGTTTATTTTTTTTTTTTGGGGAACTTCTGCACTTGTATTTAAACTATGGCTTATCGATTTCTATCATATCTTTTAAAGCATGTATTTTTTGATTGAGTTCTTGAGCATTTCAGGATGGAGCTTGATATCAACATTATCCTTGCAGTAAAATGATAGAAACTGGATTTCGAGATGCATCGATTGCTGACTCGATAAACTGCTTGCTCTGATCAAGTTTCTGATCTGATGAAAACGTCTTTTTTTTGGTGCAACGTGGTGCGTGCTAAAGAGTATACTAATCAGTTTCTCAGATAATTTTGCCATTGCTGACCAAAGCAAATTTAACTAGTCGGAGACAGGAAAGAAGAAATAGAAGAGAATGTCGAAAACTTTGTGTTGGGAAGAGGAGATGATGATGGGAAAAAAAAATTCAAACAGTTTATTGGTCAAAATTACTCCAAAGCAATACTACTTACATAAAAGTTACTTGTGCCGGTAGAACAAAAGTCAGAGATAAAATTGGAATTTCAAGTATTAAATTATGAGTTTAATTTTTTAAAAGAGGGGTATAATTTTGATTATATAAATAATCAGGGACGCCTTTTAATTTTCTACTAGTATTCTATTCTATGTAGTTTAAATGAAAGGGAACATTAGCTCGATAGTAAAGTTATTGTCGTATAGTCTACAATTGATCTAAAGTAATCTAATCCTTCTCCGAGATCTGTATTGACGAGAACTTTTTATACTAATTTATTCCGAAAGTATCTAAATATTGTTAAATATTCTCGTGCATGTATCCAAATATAAAGTTCTCTGTTTACTTTTGCAGAAAGAAAGTATAGTCGGTTATCTAATTATTTCTATTCTTGATACTCAAGTAAACACATTAATTGAGATATCCAATTCAATTATATTCGATGACAATGATTAGACGGCGCATCTTAATTAATTAACAAAGAGAGAATTTCATGACGTCAGCTTAATCATATCTAAACTTAAAATACCATTTTTTTATATTCTTTAAATTACTATCTAAATCGTTCATTTGTTAATAGAAAAGGACATTTTGGCAGCGAATTAGAAATTTTAAAAGTATTTATCTATTAATATTTTTTTTAAACAAGCTAATAAATATTATTTGGTGGCCTATTTGTTTGACCCACCACACAAAGCTCCACCAAACTCTACTTACCTTTATTTTTAAATATAATCCTGATTCAAGCAAGATTAATTTTATTATTGTTTCCATCGGTAACAAAGTGAAATTATCACCTCAACAATGGTTTCAGCGGTTTCGACGCCCTTAGAAAGAAAATAGATAACAGAATATGTAAGGAAAGGTTAAGATAATCAACGGAGTATGTCACACTTGATAGGATTCCCTTTCAGACTTATTATATTTAATATATTGAAAATACTTTTATTTCAATCAGGGATTAAAATTTCAGTGCTAAACCGGTGAAACGGGTGAAACATTTTATTCCGCTTGCTGACCGGCACCGGTACTAATCTTGCACCATCGGACCGACGTCGCGACGCCCGTAGCATCACCGGAGGGGCGCCACGATGCCCACCGCGGCGCAGGAAGAGCATCGCGGCAGCGGATGTCGTGACGCGAAACTTCCAACTGAGTCGGAAGCGTCAAAGGAGATTTCCGGCGCCGCCGGAGAAATCGCCGGATGATTCTGGTGCCGCCGGAGAAGTCATTGGAGGACGGCGTGCGGGCACGTCGCGGGTGGGTGTGCGTCGCGGGTTTAGGTCGCGGCGAGTTACTGGAAAAAAGAATATTTCAATTTATTTTAATTAAACAATTCCCACTTATATACGGTATTTCAAAGAGATTTTTATATAAACCCTAATTAAATTATTCCAATAAAATATATAAATATTTCTAAAATTTAAAAAATAATAATAAATTTTATTAAATAATATTCTAAAATTATTTTTAATTTTTAAAATTTTATTTAAACATTCTAAAAAAATCTAAAAGTTCTAAAAAATTTCTAATAAATTAAATTTATATTTTTGATATTTTTTTAATTATTTTATATTTTTAAATGTATTAATATTTAATTGATATTTAAATATTTATTTTCTATTTTAATTATATATTATTTAAATTAATAATTAATTAAATGAATAAATAATTAATTTATATAGTTATTATTTATATGAAATAGCATCTTTTTATTAATTTATATAATTTTAATTTTTTAATATGGGTATTGGATAGTTTTAAAGGTTATCTAAGTAAAATATAATCAGAACCAATGTTTCCACCTAATCCACGTCACTCCTTTTAGTATTAGTAAAGTAACATATTGTGATATATCAATTTTAATTTGAGTTATTGATAGATCAATTTTCTTTAATAAAAACTATATTTAATTATTTTTTTTAATTGTTTAATAATAAAAAATTTATATAAAATTAATATACAACTTATTTTTAAATTATACCTAATAAATATATTTATCTAATAATTACTATATATAAATTAAAAAAATACCGAAACCGTATCGGCACGGCACGATACGACCGAAACCGTATCGTTGGGACCGAAACCTTGGTACGGGTCGAGATTTTAAACCTTACTGCATCTATAATTTTTAAGTTTTTTACCATGGGAGATGGTCATGGTTGCAATCTATAAGACCTTTTCTAGTGTAGATAGAGAAAGATTTGGCTTAATTACCTTGACAATCCCTTCTACCCGTATATATATTATTTATCATTGTATGTTACATTTTATTGAATATATGTTATTCACAATTATGTCCCTATAATTACATTAGGGTCCTTCGCACTCCACCTTAAATTGACTTTGATTTACTAGATCTTAGGGCCTCTTATGTCTATGGTTATTCACAAATAGTTAATTGATAATTAGAATGACATCATTCATTGTTCGTGGAATATATATTAGAAGTTATTTGCATGATAGCTTAATAATCAGAGCACGACTTTATGATCATATCCCAACTCTAATGTAGTTAGGGTGATTTCACCTTTGTGTAAGATTGAGTATGACACTATACATGTTATGAAACAAATCTACTTGTGATGGAACGTTTTGATGATTGTTTCATTAGTTGATTTTTATGAACATCACCAGTGGACTCCTGGTGATAATTATTGATTTCTTTAGGCAACATACTGTTTAAAAATTATAATAATTTAAATTTAAAATTATCGAAGTTTAATTCAATTAACTCAAGCTTATTTGAATTTAAAATTATTAGCTCAGTTGACTCGGAAGCTTTTTGTTGCAAGTTTCCTTCAATTGACTCTGAATGTGACCATTAGTCAATTAGCTTGTCGTAAATCGACTCCTTGGTAGACTAGACATATCAATCGATTGAATGTGACCATTAGTCGATTGGCTTATTAACTTTGATCCTAAAAGACTCATTTCTTGGTCAAGTCCTTGCCTAAGAAAGAGAACCACCCGGACTTCATTTTTGTACCCCTGTTGGGCTTTCTTTTTCCGCCAGCACTTGCATGACTTCTTTGCCAAAGGTTCGGTTCTCATCCAGCCATTGTTTAAAATTTCATTTCATGTCCGGCGAAACGAATTTTATTGTTTCATCGGTCGCCTGATATCGGCACCATCGACGCTAGAGGGAACCTCCGTGGGTCCGTGAGCGGGGTGCAAAAACATAAAAAAAAAAAATTAAAACATTGGTTAATAATTTCAATCAGCTCTTACTTATATAGGATAATCTAAACATGCATAATCAAAGTCTAATAAAACTATCCTATTAATTTAATACATATATTGTAATTATTTTAATTTAAAAAGTATAATAAAATATTTATTTATTTACTATATGGAGGGTTGGATCCCATATTTTTTCCTTTTTAAAAAATTATTTTATTTTTTATTTTTCAATATTTAAATTAAATTTTTTATTTTTAATTAATATATTCTGTATTAAAAAAAATACTAAAATCATAACCAAACTCTACTATCACTTGAGATTTTAAATCATGCATCAAGTTACTTGATCTTCCACTTTGCCACGTATCTTGTCCTCATCGACCTACATGGATTTTCATCATTGCACCTATACATGTCAACTTCCCTGCATTTGTACACTATATATGGGATTACAATATCTTCCTCACTTAAAGTTTGCTCAAAACATATCCAAGTTAAATACTTAGGGCGTGCTTGCACTAACAATCTTTCCTTTTATAATGTTTGGCAACTGAATTAAATAGGCCTCATAAAATAAATACAATAATCATAAATGCAAATAATACATCTAATCACTTTAAATGTGATGCACCCACAAGTGTATGAGAATATCAAAGTAATATAAAAGATTATCGTATCCACATGGAATTAGATTCTAAGCACAAGTAGGTGTGCTCACGTGAATTAACTAGATGAAACTATGCAATGTGACAGAAGCTAAGTGAAGCAAATACTGATTAGCAAGTGAGAAAACAAAAAAAGAGGAAAACCAAGTCCTAAGAATGTGTCTTGAGTGTGTGTTTCATTGTGTCGGATGATTGATATAAGATCATTAGCCAATCCTTGTTTCCATTCCTAGATTTGTAGGTATCCTACATGTATACTAAACATCTCCCATTGGAGAGTTAGTTATTCCTACTTAGTCTCCCTAATGGTAGTAAGAAGGGAGGCTAATTTAGAGAGTCCGGTTAAAGGATTACCCTTGTCAATAGGGCTCCCCAGTCATACATTCTCTAGATTAATACAATCTCTTCATAACATTGGGTTAAGAAGGAATGTTCAAGCACAAAAGACACCTTACATGATTATTCTTCTTACCGAATTTCTCCCGTAGACAACTATGAGTAGGGGTGCTCTCTCTCACCAAGGCCCCTTCCACATGCGTCTACGGATTACTAATCCATTCAAAGACAACCATATATCAAATAATCCATTGATGTAGATTAGGTGCACAACATAGAACAATCTATTGTACAATTACATTCATTGCACAAACACAAGATATTGTACAATATTACAAGATTATAACATATGTAAACATAACAACCATTCTTAGACATATATAATCAAGATCACATTAAGAATATGTCTAAGATTCATCATACAAATCCACAAAATAGACAAAGACATTCATTCAAACACTAGGCATGCCAAATCACAAGATTACAAGATCCATTACAAGAACAAACCCAAGAATCATCATCAAGAAGGGATTACATGTAACGCCCCAAAATTTCCAAAAATGATTTCATAAATATTTTATGATTTTTCTGGAATTTTAGAATATTTTTATAGAATTTTTAGAGTAGCGAAAGTAGCAAAAATAAAAAGGGGCATAAGTCGCGTTAGGGAGAGTTATAACCAGTTGGGCTAAGCAGCCTTGCTGAAAAATAATGGGGGAAGCCCTTGTTAAAGGGTAAGTTGACCTATTAATCCCTAGGTTTAAGTGGAGAAACTTAGGTGTTATTTGGTGCAAAATTTTCCTCCGTCCAAGCCCTCCTCAAGCGAGCCAGCCTCACGCCCGACGCCCCTCACCTCAAGCGAATTCCTCTCCTTCTCCTCTTCTCCACGCCGGCCTCACCTCTCCCTCCCTTCTCCAAGACCACACCCTAGAGTCCTCTAGGGTTAACAAGGAGGGCTCTTTCTTCCTCTTAGTTCCGGCCACCTCAAGAGCAAGGAAGAAGAGAAGATTTGGTTCTCTCTAAGCTAGACGAATTTGTAAGAAAACCTAAGCATAAGGATGTAAGTGCTTCTCACCTGTGGTAGGAGTAGTTACGATTTGGTTGCTTAATTCCCATAAATTAGGAAGAAATTAGAAAGCTATTGGTTTTGCATGATTAATTAGGTTTAACGAGGCATGTTGAGTTCCTATGCGTGTTTTATTGAGTTATGCATGAATTAGATTCTATTCTTAAATATGGAGCATGTTAGTTAATTATTTCCATATGTTTAGTGAATTGTTGCAAGCACTAGTTTTATTGAGAAGTTTAGCTTATAATTGCTATTATGGAGCTATCTATAGCTTAATTATAAGCAAAATAAGACCAAGGTCTTAAAGAAAATTCTAAGTTAATCCGTAGCGCACAAGGTGCTCGGATAAATGCCAAGGCATTAAGAAGTAAAGAAATAAAGCTAAAGAAAAAGTATTTTATTTTTCAAGAAGGCTAAGTACCCGACTTCCAAGGTTGTCGAAAATCCAGGTGTCC